>JBCFXI010002428.1:0-22963 GCA_038496175.1 Ampulex compressa | reverse complement strand
ATATTTACTACCATACATCCCTCCGGTTTTTCATGAACACTTATTAATTATTTTTAAAAAGTAATCCATTTTTATCCTTTCAAGTTTTTATCATTATGAGTTTCTAAGGTTCTTAAAATGTTCCTGAAAAACCGGAGGGATGTATGGTAGTAAATATTCTACATAATATCTTTATGTTTTTCTTGTGTTACTGATCTAAAGGTGGTTTATAATGGAAGTAATTTAATATTTCCGTATATTTTTGGTCTTCCTCTTTTAGGTGAAAGATCCAAAACGTGGAATTTAGAATCATCTAAATAAGTTTTACAGCACATTTTATAAGTTTCATTTTTCAAGGAACTCATCCATTAAATTTGCATCCAAGAGACAGATTCGCCCACGGTATATTTTACTCTTCCTGTCGTTGACTATTCTAGTGGTTTCGTTGAAATAAAATTTGGCTGTGAAAATGTATTTCTTCTTTTACACTTTTCTATGAATTCATAATAATGCTCAGAATTGTATAAGTAATTTGTCTTATTATTTTCATTTCACGGTCATTCAGTAGATCACGGTAGAAAAAAATGACCAGATATCAAAAATTTGTGGTCCATAATTTCAATATTCTTTAAATTTTTGACTTAGATTAATGTTGAAATTACAACCACTATCTAATGGTTCATTTTTGACGATATCGTAAAAATTACATTGAATTAATTTAGTTTAAAATAACGTGGTGTGAAATAACTGATAAACGCATTTTTTTTTTATTTTGACTTAGACCGCTTTCATAATTATAAGCTTATATGCAGATGTTGACTTCATTATTCTTTTAAATTATATGGGACAGCAAAATAGCACATTTTTAGTGCAAAATGTTTTTTTCAAAATTGCTGGAGAAAGGAGGGAAGACACTTTCATTTTTAAAAAAAGGAAGCAGGTTTTTGTTATATAGTAGACCTTATCAAATTACATGTTTCATTTTGCTTTAATGTATTTGAATCATTTTTCATTAATTTTGCAGTGAAAGGGTCAGTCTATTAAAATTATTACAATTTTAACATTATAAAATTGTAAAACTACGTACATTATAAAACAATTCTTACTTCGAAATACGTTTATTTGAATATTTTTACTGTTACAAAAATCAATCTTTGTATAATGCTTTAATTATAAATTTAAAAAGAAACCAGGTTTAAAAAGGGGTTCAAGTATTAGTTAATTGAATAAGGTTTATCAGAATAAAGAAACAATAATACTCTTTGCTTGAAAAGAATGAGGAAGTCTTATTTGTTCCTTTTGATACTTGTCCCAAAAATTTCCATTCGAAATGGTTCACTATACTTTTTTATTCAATTTAGAATAAAAAATCAAGTCAATATTTACAGTTATTTTTGAGAAAACAGCATGTAATATCTTATGTAATTTATCTGGTATCTCAACTTTCGACCGATATTATATTGAATAATACATTTTCATGGTTTGAATAATAAATTAAACGCGTAAATTTTAAGTAATATTTTAAGTAATATTTTAAAAATTTTAAGTAAAAGTATTTAATTACTAATACGGGATTTTCGGGAAATTGAGATTCGTACACTTCTTTGAAAAATATTTAATAAAACAAGGAAATAACAGATGTGTACAATGTCTCGTTACAAAGCCGGCAAATCTAACCACGTCTTTTTCGATCCGCCACCTTTTTTCGACTCCCCTTCTTTTTTTTTCTTTCGCTCACTTTTTATTTCTCCTCCTTACCGACGTTATCGACTCTTCACGAACCGTATCATCGCGCATTTCCTATATTAATTTATTTAAAATACAGCAGAGTAAGTTTATTTTGTATTTTTTCAGTTACTTAAAAATGATTGTGTAGTACATATAAATTAGAAAAGTATAATTAAACATTACATTATTAAGTATAACAAAGTAATTATTTTTACTAACATTCTGCAAAAAAAGAAAGAATGATAAACACACGTGTAATACCTGTCAAGTATAATTATCCATAAATAAAGAGTTGATGTGACTGTTGCATAATCACTTTCCTCGCGTCAAGGATTAACTTTTATTATTCTTATTTACATACGAAGCTTAACAATAAATTTATCAAAACTGCTATAAACGTGGTAGAATGTAATAAATGACAGGAAGCTCTACTGATGCTGTGATTATATACGACATTTTTTGTGACCAATTAAGAATTCCTTTCTTTTAAGAAGTCTCCGCTATGTTGTTATCTCACAATTCAATTTTATATAAATTATATATATGCAAAAAATTTGTATTTTCATTGCTGTGTAAAACAAGTGTGAAATGTGAATCAGAATATCGGTCGTTTTGATATAAATAATTTCTCGTTAACACGCTTCTTACGGTAAACAAAAGATTTTTGTATGTGGTAATGCAGTCCATTGATGATCATAACCTTCAATAATTAATGTAACTTTTTTTTCATTTTGACTAAGGCCCGAACAATTATTTTTGTATTTGTATTTTAATTTGTATACAAAGCATTCATTTTTTTCTCGAAATTCTGTCTTTTCTACTATAATTTATTTACGATAATTTACTTATGTGTAATTTTTGCACAAATATATTTTAATAAATTCATGTTTGTAGCTATTTAAAATATAGTTGATAGTATTTTTGTGGAACACAAGCAGTCAAGAAGGCTATTTAATTTGATTAGAGTATGTCTCAAATATTAATTGTAAGTTAAACGTTCAATATTCCTACGGAGAGATCGAAGCAACAGAATCTTGCGGGACTTTCATTTAGGAATGTCTCATATTAGCGTGGTTTATACCACAAATCACATATACGACCTTGAACTCTCTTCCTGAGGACACAATTTATGTCTTGGGATTCAGAAGAGGCCGAAAGGAAGATCAAAGAAATTAGAAAAGGGACATTATTGTAAATAGACGGCTGTGAAGTAACGTCCAGGTTGATATTATTCTATGCCGTCCTTGGCTATTGAAAATATCGGTAGGGAAGAATATAGAATGGTTTTTTCAGACGATCGAAAATCGATGACAAATGTTTGTTCCTCGAGATTTGCATCTGAATGAAATGCGCAGGAGAGTGTACATCTAGGTTTGTGTCATACCGCTCGTAAAGCGATGTGCAAATAATATCTTTGAGTGTCATCGGTGATGTATGTCCCGTTCAAAACTTTTACGACACCTATCGACAATTAATAGACCTTGAAATGATTGGAATTATTCGAAGACTTTCGTCAAAATAATGATTTTCATATTTCACGTAATAGGTAACATGCACTCTAAGAAATGTACACAATAATTTATGTAAAATCTGTTTAAAATCATTGTTATTTAATATTAGCAGCTACTGTACAATTGTGCCTGATGATGTATTCAGAAATAATTAAAACAAATCAATTTCAATGCGAATAATTGGAACAGATCCAAATTCAGATCTAAAAAGCTTTAACGTTCCACTATGCTTTTATGTATTGATACAAGCGAAATGGAGATCAATTACATATACAACCATCCTAGATTGAAAGACCAAAGAACTAAAAATTTAGTTTCTATCTGAACGTGTTTTCATAATTTCGATTGTATTTTTCATTATATAGGAAAATTTGGGGAACCAAACAACTTATTTTTACATTTTTAATCAATATTGAACGTAGACCAATAAATGTAAGTAGTACAAAAATTTCATATTATATTAATTTCATAAATTTCATATTATATCATTAAAAGTTGAAAAAATAAGCAATGAGCTAATTATTTGAAACAGTGATAAACGGCTATAGAAATAATGTCAACTGTTTAAACGAGGTTGGGATTTTGTCTGCCGTATATCGATTTCGAAGTCATTATTCACGATTTTGTTATAGTAAAATCTCGTTTCATAGTTTTTGAAGGAAGAAGGGGATAAAAACAATAAAAATGAAAAAACCGAACAAAGTGGAGAATACTTATTACTGAACAAAATGGAGAATAAATTCGAAAAATCATACACAGATCTTTTACTGTACACCAGCTGTAAGAATTCTTTACTGTATATATATACGAACTTATTTTTTACAAATTAGATGAATTAATATACCGTCAATTCCATTACTTTTTCAACATAGTTTGTATATTACGCATTTTTTGTTTTATATAATTTTATTGAATTATGTATACAGTTAGAGGGCGACTGAAGATAAAGATTACAACATATGACCGATTAAGTTTCATATTTTTATAAATATTCCCGGATAAAGCAACTGCGTGCAGATAGCAAAAGTAGAAGCGCTTTTGAAACAATCTAATGCAATTGAAACACTCATAATATTTCAAAATATCTAGCAGAATATTTTAAGAAGTTTCCTATAGCATTAATAAAGCACTGGACACACTTCTACGAAGTCAGATACATCATTTTAGCGCCATTATCATTAGCGTTATGAGTACCTTGGAAATATAAAGTAATCACAGAGATAAAATGGAGTCCATATCATGAATGACCACTATTGTTGTATGCTTTTTTTTGCAGTCTATAGTTGCGAATTTACGTGAATTTAAGTGATTTTATTTTATGCAAATAATATATTACTACAGATTTAATTTATTACATAATCAGTGGACGAATGAACTAAAATGAACAATGGTTCCAAATAGGAGCAATGTTTGTATTAATATCCCAACTGGCACTTACTATTTCAATATTTCTAGATACACCATGAATAACAACGAAAATAAAAGTGTAATACGTGGGTAACTAGATCCGCTTAATGAATTACATACCGTAACAATATGATAAAAAACTATAGAGAATGTATACTCATAAATTCTGATAAATGGATAAGAAATTATGGATGGATCGATTTGATTTCTTCAGTAGTTTTAGCGTTAATATTTTGTGTATTCGTTATTTTTCAGATTCACCGCGTATTCGCTTGATTCGGCTCCGGTGATTACACCTTATTCGTGCATATATTGAAGTATTACATACGTCATAAAAACGAAAATTACAAAACTCCATAAATACGACGAATGATATTTTACAGCTTGTTAAGTTTAAATTCACTTGTTTATATATTTTTTTAACTTATATAAAAAAAGTTAAATATAAATTAATTGTTAAGGAATTTATCATTTTATTTATTACAAAGACGTACATAAATTACTTTTTTAATAGTAATTAGCAATTCATTAATATATTACAAATATAAGACATACATGATACATGATTATCCGTTATTCTGTCCATAAACACATCTGTGTACCAGCTTATGTCGACGAGTCGCTGAGAGAATACCCCTCTGTGTCACTCTGTTTATTTTATTTTGCATCAACAGAAGGACCCAGATGTCAATTCTTATTCGATATTCGGTAATCTAAACTGATAACTTCGGTAAAAACTGTCTAATCTTTAAGTATCGAGTCAGAATTCATATCAGGTATTGGGATTAAATATTGTAGAAATTAGTTGGACGAGAAATGACGGCTATCTGAATAAAACCGATTTTCGGATATGTAGAAAAATTCCCAATATTTGCGGTTATTACGGATACCTCAAACTCAGGAATCGTATACATAAACCGCACAATGGCACTGTCCTTGCAAAATGTCAAATTATTCGTTGATCTACGTGTTTGTATTGAATTTTGAATAAATTTTGTTGAGAGAACAAAACGCTGAAATAGTAAAATAATTAACAATTTTGTAAGATATATTTATTTAGTCCGTTAAATTTTTATATCAGAGGAAAATCCTACAAACATCCGAATAGCGTGATCGCCTTCTCTATATTCTCGCAAATTCGACCTCTGCCAAGCTAATATTTGTCTGCTCTATGAAATTGTCAGCCTTGCCGGTATAGTGAGAAGCAAGTTTTTAAAGAAATTCTAAATTGCAATCATAAAAAACTGTATACGTGTAGTCATATTAGCCCAATTATAAACAGTTAACGAACGAATCACGTGCAATTTTTTACTTGTCGGGCTCATTTGTTTGTTTTTCAGTTTGTTGTTCCCTCTCAATCAAGAGCGACGCGTGTAACAGAATTTTGTAACAGTGGAACTGAATTTAGTTTCAGTTGTTCTAATTGATCTGTTCACGTAAATAAACAAAACCCTGCTCCACTTTTATTAATATTCAACACCGACTGTTAATGTTTACCAGCATATATATATCACATAGAAAAAAACGGCGTAGAAGTTCGAGTTTCTATCCACTACACCATCGTATTTCAGCTCACGTATATTTATATCCTGATATAATATTTTTCCAGTCCGACTTTCTAGGACGAGCCACGTAGATTTACGTTTTTGCTTGAATTTTGATTATCCTCCGTTAGTTATTCATTTTTATGCACATTGTGTTACATATTCTTGGTACCATTAATTGTAATACTATCTGTCTGTTGAACTTACTGCACCGATTTGCTTTTTGGATAATATTTGTAATTTCGTAACCGTGAAAATGCCAAGCATAAAAAAGATTTCTGTGGAAGATGAAGAAATTTGTAAAGAAATTTATGTAGATAACGTGTATTTCTCAGTGCGTTGGATTATTTGTAGAAAAAGATTTATTTGCAATGATGTCACAGCAACATAATTTGTATTACGAACAAAACAAACACAAATACCCATGCTCCTCCAAATGTGGAAAAATGACTGTTATGGTAAGAGATAAAATGAAAAAAGATATGGAAATTAAACATTTGATGGGACATACGGTGAAAAAGAACGGTATAACCATATGTACATGTTTACATAATCCCCTTAAAAAATGGCCGGAAACCAAGAAAGGCAAAGCAAATCGACCAGTCCGTTAAGTATTAAGAAATGAGAGGTTTCGATGAGTATAGAAATTATTTGGGGTCGTACTTGCAAAAGTTGGCAACATGTGAATTTATAGGTTCTAAGTCAGTAAGGCAAGTGGTGAACATTAAGATCGGGAGTTGACCTCACGATAGCAAATTTGGAACCGTCTTTGTCTAGTTAACGAGACTCGAATACCACGAATGAGCGTTAGGCCGTCTGGCTTTGACGGAAAGCAAGTAATAAAAATATTAAATTTAATTGTTACAAATTGTATGTATTGAAGCTGTGAGCAGCTATTTAACACATCATGCACGCATACATATCGTTGTTTCTAGGAACGATAGGGGACTACAATCTGTGTATGTAATATGAAGAATGAGAATTTATACAAGTGTATTTTATACTCATTAAAAAAAATGGCAATAGATAGTTGCTTACTTCAAGTAATATATATTCTTGTAAAACATTAAGTGTATGTTTTAGTCGCAATATTTGATTCACACGTGAGTGAATTTGGAATATAACCCCAGTATGTGCAGAACTGTGGATTATACATATATTTTGAGTATTTAGATAAAAACAGCAATTTGAATAATTTAACTATTAAAGATATTAACGCGTTCCAAGTGCATTGCTCTTTTTTTATGGAGATTATGCTTTCCTGTGTCATTGGTGACCTACTCAAAAAGTGTCATAAGGGAATAACAACCGTCTAAATGAGTTTGAATTTTTTGTGTGGCGATTTGAAAGAGCACTTGTTGCTTGCTTTATAGTTATTGTCTACAATACTAGGTTGTTCAATAAATTCACGGAACGGAAAGCAAAAAACGAATTTATAGTTGTTAAAATAACTTTAAAAGATAAAGACTTTAAAGTAAAAAGTTAAACAGGAAGTTAAAGATAAATTATTTTCGTGGTCTGGACCAGGAAAATAATTGGTCAGTTACAACACACGAGCAAGAAGATAATCAGGAGTTACCATGCCTTAAAAGTTAAAGACTTTAGAAGTTAAAAAGCGCTCCAAATGTTGCTGATAAAGTCGTATTCGTATCTGTTTTTGTTGCATTATTAGCGAATGTGCACACAGCTGTTTGAAACCCAAAACTTGACGTAAAATTTGCAAAAAAATATTGGAATTTTAGCTATGTTCTTATGAAACATAAATTATTAACACGTTTACGACCGTATATTTAATCCCATCATTTTACGTAGAAAAGTGACATGTAATAGAAAAATGAAAATCTCGGTGATCAGTCGTCAACGTGGAGCTCTGAGAATTTATTCAACAACCTGGTACATGTGAACCGGCATAAGTTATATTAACCGTTCACATGTTATAGGCAACTATTGTATATATACAAACATAATGTGAGTATTAATGAAAATAATACAGTTAGAAATGTACCGGCACTTTTTATGTCTAATGTTTGGTGATAAAATTCAAAAGTAATTTTTCTTTAATGTTATAGGTATAGTTATAGTATTAAGTAATACCGTACCAATTTTGCATTTTGATTACATTATAAATTAATCTAAAGATTGTGTCGTTACTTTTTTATTAACTTACTCGATGTGATATATCTTTGTTATTTTAAGCGATATGAAGAGATATTTGCTATAAACCTTGTATGGTGTCTGCCGGAGTATCGATGATAGATATCTTTGTAGGTGAAGGCGTAGATTTCAAGTTTGCGTTAATCATTCGAAATAGAATAGCACATTTTTGTTTTACCTTCGAGACGATGGCCGTTGTGAAAACTAATTCATGAAGGTTAGAGCGATGTACAAGGTTATAAATGTACAGAAATTAATGACTTTTACCTTGCAACAGCTATTGAGCATGATGCCTGTGTCGACGTACAGCTGCTATTTTGAACTTTGCGAGCTATATACACGTGGTACAGTTTTCAAAAATTGTCAAAACTAATTATAGTTATTTGGCATAAACATAACAAAATATTGATCAGCTTAAGAATTTAATAGCATATATAGTTTATTAACTGAGAATGTTACTTAAAATACAGACGTTTAAATAATTGAATTCAATGTAAAACAGCAAATAAAATATACTTTCATAGATTTTAAATATGTTTAAGATAGTTTTACTTGAAATAACGTTACGTTAAATAAAAGTCCTATACACAGTTTCTAATAACAGTTCAGAAAAATCCAGCGGAATATATGTAGTTAGCCGATGAGTGAGTTTTATTTATGAGCTGTAGTAAGTATGACTATTGAGTAACTGTTAAAAAATTATGATGGAATAATTTTGTGTTTTGTGTGGTGTACAAATTCTACATAAAAAACTTTTATATAGATATTATTAAACGGTCGTGTTTCTAAAAACTTTACAATTTCCATGTTTGTTTTAATATAGTAGTATTATATACGTAGATATACATTGCGGTATTATTTATCAAACGACTATGATAGAAGAATGAGATGATCATATTATTGTATGACTAATTTCGCAAAAGAGTTTATCTCTATGGATAAAATATGTTAGGGATATGTCAGATTTGTGAATGAAAGCAAATTTAGTGTCAAATGCCCCTATGGATAACGTATGTATTTATTTGATCAATTTACGAGGTAAAGTGTAACATGGAGGAGGCAGTGTTATAGGCTGTAGCTGCATATTAACCTGTGTTGGCCCCAAAAGAGGGGAGAAGGGGGAAGACCTTATAAAACTATTATTATTATGACCTTATAAAAACATGTTATTAATTATGTTTATCACCTTATGTGTATAAATATCTACATATATGTACATATTACCTTTTCAAGATATATCATCATAAATCTCCAAATTGTGCCTGGATGGGTTAAAAACCCGCTGCCTATAACAATGGGATATTTCAAAATACTTATATAGAATATATCAAATATACGTAGTCGCGCTGAAAAATTAAGATGTGTTTAAAATAGTGTTATGTTAGGAAAGGATAAAAAATGGTATGTGTTTATATACTTAGATGCAAAAATGCTTTGATCTAAAGCAGGGGTCAGAAACCTTTTTTGGCCGCGGGTCAAAATCAACCAAAATGTGAGTGTTGAAGAGACGCTTGGGTCAGAGATATTTTCGTATTAAAACAGCCTTTTAATAAATAGTAATATATATTTTGTTAAGAAAATAATTACAAACATAGTTCAATTAACTTTATTTATAAACGTTCTCTTCAATATCAATGGCTCCCTTGATGTTGAACTTGTGACGTCAATTTAGTCAAGACCGGTTTATAGTTAGTCGTTTTAAGTCGTTTTAACTTAAGTCGTTTATTTTCAAAATGCTTGTTTCATGTTTATAATTTATTTATATATTATACTTTATTTTCGGAACTAAATTGGGTCACTTAGAAATTATCAAATGGGTCACTCGGTGACCCGCGGGTCATACGTTGCTGACTCCTGATTTAGAGTATTCTCATTTTTTTTTTTAGCGGAAGATATATATATATATATATATTATTTATATATTTTAATAATTAATTCATTATTAGATAAAATAGTCAAGGCATCTGTTTTATAAATGACTGAAATGTTGAGTTGTAAAGTTAGTCATACTCTGGTATAGAATATTTATGGAAGTCTCCGTATTTGGTGGTGTTCCTTTTTAACACGAGCAGGCAGAGAGATAATCTAATTTACTTAGTTAATTGTAACAGTAAAGATCCGTGTTGTCACAGAGAGATAGAACCGAATTTTGCGGCACCTATATTTAAAGGTGTCTTGTAATAACGTGATTTATAACGAAAACTAAATGTCTGGCCTTGAACCTTTCTCGGGAGGTCATAATTTAGGATGTGAAGTTCGGAAGAAACTGAAAGAAATATTGCATAAATGAGAAAAGGGGTATTATTAGAAGTCGACGAAGGTAACGTCGAGGTTGATATTATTCTTCGCCGTCCTTGGCCATTGAAAATTCTGGCGCGGAAGGATACAGAAAGGTTCTTTTAGAGGAGGGAAGATGGATGACAAATATTTGTTCATTGAGATTTACGTCTGAAAGAAATATACACAATTGGTGTACGATTTACGATACTAAGAGAAATTCTTCGTGAATATAAGTGTTTTTCTACACATTATTGAGGCTTCATTTGAGGTATAAGACCAGGGCATAGAGACTCGATAAGCAAGAAATTTTTGTTTATGAAGGTTCATATCCGGATGAAATAAACATGATTTATGTATAATTCGAAATACACGCTGCGGTGTATTGATTTTTTTCATACGAAAAAAATGTGCCCTATTTATATATAACTTAAGATGCAGTACAAAAAGACACGTGCAAGGCATTAATCATGTAATTATCATGCGATATATGATATAGGTATAATATAGGTATCCTCGAGCACGATATCAAACCGTTCTTTCCAAAATTCATGGATCAATAACAAGTATTTGTTCCCAGACTTTGCGTATAAACAAAATATACACGATTTATGTACTACTCACTGTAAAGTATGTACACAAAAATATTAACGTTCTCAGATGGCTCTAATTGTTTATTTTCCTGAGAATATATACTCGGCATTATTGGTAACATGATTGATTCGGTAAACCGTATATTTTAAAGAATCAGGAAGCGGAAACAACTGTTTATTCTATAAAAGTTGTCTGGAGATAAAATAGACACAATTAAAGTACCTACGGAATAAGATATGTTATAAAATATATACACGTGCAGAGGATTAACTATGTAAGGTGATTATTGTCGGTCATCTATTCTGAAAAAAGGTGTGGCTGCCAGTGTTCGTGTGGGTTTTTACCTATCAAACAGCTTTTTGGAAAGATTCGAGAATGCAGACTTGGTGCTCGTTCATCGATATTATAACTGGACAGAATGTAAACGATTCATGTACAATTAATTCGTTTCTTGTAGCAGAAAAGAGACGCGAAAGAATCATGTGTTTAAAAGAAACTAGTAAAATTTTTGAAATCGTAAGCAATGTTGTATGCAATATTCAGTGAGTTTTATACTATTTTACTTAATATCACGCGTGTTTTTTCTGTTCTAACCGATCTATTTGATAAATTTTCATGTATATGATATTTTCTAAAATATGTGTATATCATAGACAGTATTAACTGCGTAAAAATGTTTGCTATCGTTTATCCATTCTGAGAATAGGCTTCCCTTGGTATCGGTGCCTGTTTCGAGGTATCAAACCGGCTGTAAATCTTCACTTCCCGTCACCCAAAGTCCATGGTTATCAGTGGGTGTCCCCGATCGCTTCCGCACGGAAGCGCTAGCCGATCGGCAGGTGGGGCTCGTGCTTCTTCGGTTCCTATAAAGACGCGTCTGGTCATGCGATTTTTGTCAGTGCAATTCTAACAAGAAGCGCGTGTGGAGTTTTTGTTACGAGAAAAACATTTAAGAATTGAAAGAAACGAGAAAAAGACACTTCACGAAAATCGAACAAATAAAGAGATGGAGATTTCGGCGTGGAATTTCATACTAATAGTGTTCCTTTGGCCACTCTTGGTGGACGCCTGGCCGTTCAGGCGTCGTGATGTTCTCGATAACGCGGTTGACAGTCCGGATGGGTTAATCTCGCACCTTCAGCACTTGGGTGAGGCTCTCTACGGGCTTCCGGACAATTCTACTGGCGCAAAGGTGGCTGAATGGCACGAGGGTACAGGTGTCAATCCCGAAGAACTGGGAGCTTATGCTGAAGGTGACATTTTGTTTCCCCTTGGAATGGGAAGAAATGGCTTAAAGGCGGACAGTGCGCGGTGGCCGGACGGTATTGTGCCCTACATGCTCAGTCCGTATTTCAGTGAGTAATGATTTTATTAATCACTCTTCTTGGCACTTCTTGGTATTACAAAGTTCTTTACTTAGGAAAAACCATTGTAAATTATTTTTGATAGTTGAATAATATTTATCACTTAAAGTATTATACGATAGTTTACTTATCCCTTTGGCAGTCCAGTACGCCGAAGTGAAATCACCGAACGGAAACACGCGCCAGAAATTTGCACGATGCATGTGATTTCTAAATATACGTTTTTATAAATTTTAAATAACAATCGTGCTTAATAAAACAATCGTTGCTCTAATATAGCAAGTATAGTTTATATTTTTAATATGAAAAGACTTATTCAATATTATATAAGTTATTTTAAAAACAGTAGATCAATTATAGTTTACATATTTTTTGGTATTCACATACTTACAAAACTTTATGGTTAACTGTTTGATATAATTAATAATGTAACGCAAATTACTTAATATATTAATATGTAAACACTAGTAATACAACTCTGTATGATATATTCTAAAAAAAGGATCTGTGCATAAGCCAACGTTACAATTTTTACATTCATATCGTGATTTGGATCTTTTATCATTTTTACTACAAATTACATATGTTCGGCTTTTACTTTTCGACATATACAATGAGGAAAAAAGAAAGAATTTATCATCAGATACGGATGGTATTTGTTTACACATCATATAGATGCCGGATATAATTGGCGCTCGTGCTGACAGATCGTTGCATGGATGCATAATATAGCATATGAGGCTCTTGAAGCGAAAGAGTTAAATAAGGTTTTACACTTAGTGTAGTTTTTTGTGAATTTTTATTTTTGTTAATTGAGCAACGATCATTCCTTTAAAGGGATTTCTATAAATTATTGTTTTTTATTGGTTAAGTCAAGTTCTTTACTCGGCAAAGTTCTTGGTAAGTTATTCTTTTTGATGGCTAGAAAATATTCGTTATTTGATGGGGGTTGTTTAAATTGCTGTTTTTAATATTTGACTGACGTTCGTTGTCTGACAGATGTCTTTGGATATTGTTGTTTTAAATATTAAACCAACATTTTTTAACCGTAAAAAGTTTTTTTTCAGTTTTTATTACCATGGTAACATTATTCGATAATATTCCTATCTTAATGGAGGTTTCTCTTCGTTATTGATTTTGTTGGTAAAATAATATTCTTTATTTGTGGGTATCCATGCTTTGAGTGTTGATTAGTACGGCTTTAGGTTATTAACGTTTCGAAGATCTTTAATTAGGTTTCTCTCGTTTCGAAGATAAGGCGCATAAGGTCGCACATCCGAGGTTGAAGAATGTTATGTCGCTATTTTTGCGTTTTAGTGGCTTACGACTATCTTGTTGCGTATCCAGTGTGTACAACATACAAGAAAAAAAATAAACTGGGGCACGATAATAACGTTTGTACTACATCTAGGTATAAAGAAGTTAGATTTCAAGAATATCATACACTATAAAGCTGTTAAATTTATATTCTAAACTATTTGTATCTTTATTTAATTAATTGAATGAAAATGTCAAATTTTAATCTTTGTCATGTACATATCTGTTATTTTTTAATGAGAAAATTACCATTTTGAAAGAAAAATTATACAAAGAAATATCCGATTGTTTAGGAGTTCACATATTCTCTCCCATAACAGTTATTTGTCATATATATTTCACTGTTGAAGCTTTAACGTAGACTGTATTGTATGAAATTAGAACTTTTATATTTATTATGAAAATTAGGAAAATATGATGATGCATACATACGTACATATATAATAACTTTGTTTGAAGATTATAGCAAAGCAGTATTCTGTTGATTATTACTGAGAGTTCCAGTAATGCGCCGTTAATTTAAGCAATTTTACGGATGCTGTGATTTCTGGTAAGTATTCGTCGCGGATTTCCCAAATATTACTGTCTTTTGTAGTTTCATACTTACAAAAATCATCCACAAAGTCCTTTTCGTTGATGTTAATTAAGTTTTACAGATGTGCAGAGCAAAAAAATGTACGGATATCTATTTCCTTTTATTATCAACAGTGTGAAATTGATCTTTATAAATCTGTAGAGTAAATAAAGTCTAATGACATCTATTTACTTTTTATTATTAATTACGCGATTTTGATGATCGATATTGTCTTCGAATTATCGATTCTTTGTCACTATCTTGAAAAATATTTAAGGTATAAGATCAATTTTCACACAGAAAATTTTATAGTTTTTCAATTAAATTAATTTAATGTGTCATTTACCACCTATCATATCTATATAAAACATTACTATCAGTAAGTGAACATTTCGTGACACTATGAATAGTAAAAATAGGCTGAAAAAAATAGTAAAGTAGTAAGAAGTTATAAGTAAGATTTCTTTATGTCGTTATATTGAGATGCGAATTTATTGTTATTTCTACTACAACAGCGAAAACTTCTATAGAAATGTGAGGTTAATAACCTTGTTTGAGAAATATGTTGAACATTTTCTGTAATATATTTACCGCAAATACCATAATTTGTTGTTAAACTGGGACATTAACATTTAAATATTATAATTTGTTGTCAAAATGGTTGTGTTTGTTAAATTGTTCTTAATATAAATATGATTAATATGTCAATACACCTTTCTTTCCTAAAGAGTTTTTTAAAGATTTTGTCAATATCTTTATTTTTCTTTCTAGAAGCATGATTATTGCACACGTACTATCGAATATTGTTCACTAGAAATTAATCTAACGCTTTTTTTAATGCTATGAATGTCTCGATTCTAATATATCAATAAAAAAATAGAAAATAAATGATAAGCAATGAATCGCATAGGATCACAATATATTATAAATTACACAACATGTAGCCGATATGAATCACATGTGCTTTACGTTGCCTAAATCAATCATTTATGACATATGCCTTATAATATTTATGAATGAACAAATTGAATGATTGAAATTCATTGTACACGTTGTTGAAAAATTATAGATTGTTATTACTCAAAGAAAGATATCTAAATGCATTATGGTGCGATGCAAGTAATATCCGTTAAAAAGTTATTATTATGTTTATATGCAGCACGATTATCCTAGAAAAGAGATTTGATTATCTTTGAATAAAACTATGTGCTAAATAATTGAAGAATATCCGGAAAAATGTTTCGAATGGAAAACGTACAGAATGGTTTTTGTTCAATTTATATTATTTGAATAAAGTAATTAACGATACAACTATGAATTGCAAAACTATAAATACAATAATTTCTTCGCTACTTATTTAGTTTTACGTCTATACATCTATGCATGATGTTAAACTTATCATTGCTCCTGGATTTTCAATCTATCGACTGATAAACTGGATACAGGCTGATATAGGCTAATAAATGATGATCCGGTAATATATCTTTAAAAAATAAAAACTTCCAAAAAATCTCTTCAATGATGACATGACTTGTTTTGTCTTATTAACAAATGAAGGGTAGAAGAATCAGTTATTATTTTAATATATTTGGAAATTTTATTAATACTTACATATTGCAGAGAAAGGGAAGAAAGTCATTTATATATTGCAATAAAATTATGGAACTTCTCTAAATATCGTCTTATTTCTTATTCGAGATTTATTTTCCAATACCATTTGTGTATGAAATTACAGATGAGTTATTTTGATTATTTTTTGTTATTTGATCAGTTTCGTATTAAATTATGCATTTTTATTGCTGCCTAGATTTATCGTTATGCATTCAGCATCGGCTGAGCATATGGAAATAAGATATTTAGTTGTTTTAATTCCCTTCAACTATAATAAAATATATTTTATTAATAATATGTTGATATATAGTGTAATATCACAGCTACTTATATCACGGTGTAGATCCTTTTAAAGTTCCAATCGACATTAGATTCGTTTGTATATTTCTTGAATCGCAATATTATATTGTCAAAAAGTAGTTCAAAACATTGGTACTAATTTTTATTATATTTTATATAAATCATTACGTACGTTTCTTATTATACACGCTTTCAATTGTATAATACAAAAAGTCTGCAATTTTGATTAAAATACCTGAATAACATCCTAATTATTTCAAGGTCCTTATGAAATGTTAATATGTCTGCTAAGATGTCCAACAGACAAGCGTATATCGTAATTAATATTTCAGATACTGCTCAGCGTAATTTAATTTATGATGCCATGAACGACTATCATAAGTACACGTGCATCAAATTCAAGCCGTACACGGGTGACGAAAGTGATTACATCCGAATCACGGCTGGTAATACTGGATGTTGGAGCAGTGTAGGTAGAATCGGTGGGCGGCAGGACGTTAATCTTCAGGTGCCAGGCTGCATGAGCAAGAAAGGAACGGTGATACACGAGCTTATGCACGCTATTGGATTTCTGCACGAGCAGAGTCGATACGAAAGGGATGATTTTGTATCGATAGAATGGCATAACATTATGCAGGGTGAGTTCTTGCTGTGATTACACCTGATCGATTGATTCGTAACAATAGGCCATGCACTATATCGATTAGATAATGTTAAACATTAAACATTTTTAAAGTTTTTATGAATGTCTATTTTTGTTGAAATTTTATCGAGAATATCCATTCATTTTTGTTGTTCATAATTATTGTTTTATCAGCATCGCATTTTTAACTTATTTTTTACTTTTTTTTTTGTTATAAACGGTTATAATAGCAAATCATGATATTTTTACATTATTTAAATATTATTTTTTTTACAGTGTTGTATAAAGCAATTTATTTTAATTAAAATTAGATTTGGTAATTATAATTATAGTGTACGCCATTTTCTTACTATTAGGTAATCCAAAATTCGGACATTAAATATTTATTGAATATTTAAGTAAAATTATGGACATTAACATTACTAATCGTATATAATACATATAACATTTTAATATGTTTTTTTTAAATTATTTAATAGCGATATTGACTTTACATTTTATAATTAATGATGACAGAGTTCCGGTCACTACGGACTGGCGGTATATTTTTCGTTCTATCGCGGCGCGTGTGTCGGTCCTTGCATACTTGGGAGACGGAGCATTTAAATTATGCGATATCGGTTTTTGTTTGGTCGATGCTTCAAGGAAAAGAATATAATTCTTAAAAACATTAATGTAATTTATTAAAACAAGATAAGCAAAGGTGAGGTTTCTGCGTACATTAGTTACAAAAAGTTGTTACTTTTGGCGTTACATTTTTAGCTATCTTTGGTCCTAATATTCGTGCATTCTGATTATAACATTTGGTGCAGTATCTTATAATTTTGAGCGCACTGCCTTCCTTTTCTTCCAAATTGTCTATACTCTGGCTCGCCTATCGGCGAGCGGCCCGGCAGGACACGCCTGACGGCTAATTGTAGCTTGAACGGAACGGCACAGAAATTCGGCGTGGCGCTTAACGTGTTAAAACTTTTGTAATATTTATAGTTTAAACAATTTTAACGTTTAAAGGATCTATTCCGGAAACCGTGACCATTCAAAAAAGACGGAAACCTTTTTTTTCATTTTTTGAATCCATCCTAGTAGTCTCCGTTTTTAGAGCCTTGTCCATACCTTTGAGGGTATTTGCAAAAAACGAAATAATTCTAAAAATTGATTGAAAAATGATTCAAAGTATGATTGAAGTTTGAGGGTTTGCAAAAAAATAGTACTAACATCAACTGTTCAAATGTATTTCATCATAACTACTGTTTTTTAACGCTTTAATATTAATCCACACGATATTTAATTTTTTACCAATTGTAGGCGTAGCAGAAATCATATTTATACCATATTAAAAATGTGGCTTTGTAAAGAATATTTCGCATATGTGGTGTTTTAATTTTTTGAATCTGAAAACAACGATAGCTGAAAATTATATTATAGAATTCTAATACAAAATTATGAATATGCGATACATGAATTAAGATACGTGAATTGAATGTTTAAATAATTTGAAGATAGTAGTTTCAATACCAATAATAAAGTTCATTCGGTACAACCAAGAAAGCTTGAAAATATAGATTTGCAAACATTATTGGTCGAAAATTTACCATATTCTACTTTGAAACTTTACGATAGTTAGTATGTGTTTACATGCTACCGAAAGAATTCACAAGACGAAAATCTATTTCAAACAACGACGCAAAGTGATCTTTTTTCATAATTCTCGATTTCATGTTGCATTATCAGTGAAATAAACGCTAGTGGAGTTTGAATGAAAAGTTTTATCAGACCTTGCAAATATTTCAATTATGACTCTATCTCATTATCATTTATTCCGGTCAAACACTTTAACGATTTTGAAGAAATGCAGAAATTTGTTGAAAAGTAAATTATCTCCAATGAAAAATCTTTTTAATTTTGCAACATACATCGTTATTTAAAAAGATAGAAAAAAATAAGAAAGAAAGTAAATAGGGGAAACATTTTGATAAAGGTATTTGTTTATTATCTTGTTCAAATAAATCAATTACTGAGAAAAGAAAATCCTCAAAACTAAATCATACTTTTAAGCTTTCAAAAATTACCATTCTGATTGTACCCCACAGTTAGGGTTTAAAAAATGTATCCATTCAATATTATAGTAACACAATTCACAATTCCTTCATTATGTTCAATAAAATATCATTTTTGCTTAGTCTGTGTCGATTTTAGCTGTTTTAAACAAGTTTCACACTCGTATTATGCGTTTATTTTTTATATTATTTGAATCGATGCATGTTATACATCAGACTCGGCCAACAAGCATTGCTCCACGAATCGAATTGACAATTTTTTATTTTTCAAGGGCCGCGCATAAGTTAAAACATCGGCAATTTTTTCTATACAATTTTTTTTGTGAAAATAAAACAATATTTTAATCAGATATAAAAGAAAACACGCATTGAATCAATAAGAAAACGTATTTATATGGGAGTAAACATAAAATAAAAATATCAATGCCACATTCTTGAAAAAAAATGAACACAAGTTGTCATGTACGCCTTTTTTTTATTCATCCTATTTATATTTTTATAATGCCTCATATCAACACTGATCATTTTTAATCAAACAAACACAATACATATGCAAATTATTTTCATAATCAATTTACATTTGCTGGATACGCTATTATATAATTAGCAGAAATTACTTTAATCTATAGTGTTTTGTATAGGACCATCAGATATTCTATATGCATACTTACCAGTGCGAGTAGGTATACATTTCAGTGATAACAAAGAATTACAAAGTGTCTTTACCGCCCAAAGATCGTATTATTTAATGTTTTACTTCTCATTTAGGTCATTCTGGTAATTTCGATAAGGCCTCAAAAGAAACCACCGACGCGTTTGGCGTCGGTTATGACTACGGAAGTGTTATGCATTATTCCTCGAATGCTTTCTCTAAGAACGGGCAGCCCACCATCGTGCCTAAGGTAAGCAAAATTTTGTAGCTTTATGTTTTCAAACTGCTTGTTACTTTTGTGGCTTCTCTTTTACTTTTTATATAGAGAACTTAATTAATACCATACTACAAGAAATATAACCGTTTCTTAAAAATCATTACAATTTATATTGTAGAGTCAGGAAATATAATATCATTATCATTATTTGCATCTCTCCCTGGTTGCATAAAAGTACAGTCAATACAAATGTTTTATTACTTTGATTTTTTTTTTGTGAAAATAATTAGGTAATTTTGCATGCGTTTTGAAATAGTTGGAATATTTATAACCACTTGTATTTAATATTCAAGATGTATGTGAAGTTATATGTACCTTTTCCTTCCCATGTTTTCTGCGTATTTTTATAGGAACTATATAAAATACAGTTTATTCTAGTTTCAAAGTTTTTCTACGAAATTTTTATCTAGTCTATTTAAGTTTTTCCTACAAAATGGCAAAGGATTAATGAAATCAGAAAGGAATATTCTCATAATGAATGTGTATTTCACATATTATAAAATTGTAAAAAATAATACTAAATATTTACACATATTTAATGTGCATAAGATATTCTTTCATTTTTCTTGGCGGCGTGATTCTAAAATAATCGGTATATTTTAGAGTTGAAAGTAAATATTGCTATTACTTGAGAGAGTTCATTGTAACGACACTTTTCTTTTCTTCCATCTACAGAAATTAAAAATACCTGATATTTTCATTTGTTTGTTACTTTTATGTGTAGTTGCATATACATTAATATAGATATAGGCATAGGCTTATTTTTGAACAATAATACGATAAAAATATGTAAATTATTTGATTAATATATGTATTTTCAAATTCCAGAACATTCAATGAAGCCAGCCTATATTTTTTCTACGTACTTATTATTATTATTTCTACTTTTCACTCTGTAAATTCGGTTCTAAGCAAACCCCATCCTTTTGCCACGCAGTACACTCGGTAATATGTTTCAGTGTAAAGATGTCATAGTAGCAATTTTTAAATACTCTTGTTTCATCTTTAAATGAATTTGGTAGCACATAAACTCACATACGCATTGTTGTATTGCCATCTTAATACCGTCTTTATTTGTGTATATAAGTGTGCGTATAATATAAAAAAATTAATTTATGTGTATACTTTGGTGATGGAACCAACATTACTTTCATTGTAATAACATGTATCCGTATTAATTGGTGCATGAGGTTGTATGTGTTTTTGCATGTATTTATGGATGTCCGTAGGAACCGGGTGGTCTTTTGGGTCTTATCGGAGAAATCTTCCAGGGTAAGACTAAGGTCGAGCTTGGTCAAAGAGAAGGTTTCAGCAAAAGGGATATTCAGAAGATTCGCAAGATGTATAAGTGCAACAAACGCAGGCGTAGTCATAATTGACAATGATCAATCAAAATTTACGACTATTATCAGACTTCACGATCGTATTTTTAGATTTTCTATGTATGATTTTCTGAAAGGGAAGAGCAAGGTGATTATAAATCTAGTCCCATAGTTAATGTTTTACTTCATCTTTAAATATTTGTGACGAAGTATTGACAGTAATGTCAAGATTGCGATTTTGTTTGTCCTGTGTTTGTCCTTTACTAAAATTCATTTGTATCTACTGTACGGGGTTAGTGTATGATTTTTGAGTTTACAGTATTAATTTGTAATTTGCTAAATTGTCAATGTGTAGCAATATTATCAGTGACTGCAGTACGTAGTAAATATTCAGCTATGACGTGTTCTTGCTAGACAAATGTTTTTTTTGTATACGCATACAGCAGTATTATATATAAATTACTAGCAATTATAATGTATTGTATCGATGATGCTTAATAAATGCATGTATAATTAGTATGACTGATTTTAATGTTATTCCAACAAGATAATCCAATATGATCTGTTAGTGCACAGTCAGGTTAAGAATTTGTAATTAAGATTAAAACTAATGAAATAAACATAGTATTTAGTAAGATTATATTTGTTGCTTCGTTGGTTTAATGATAACAACTACCGTCGTACACTTTTATAATGTTGGGTATGATAAGTCGAAATGGCAGTGCTATTTCTGAGAAAATTCGAGCAATAATTTGCAAAAGTTTGTACTATCCAAATGATACATTGTTTATTATATTACTACAATATTGAGTTGTGTGCAATTTCTGTCTTTTTTTTTCATCGAGCTTTATTTGTAATCTTTTGTTGGAAAGAAATGACCTAATGCCAAACGTTATTATTATTACTTGTTATTATGTTCTTTATATAAGCAATTAGGTGCTAGATTCTAGTTTGCTAAAGGAGTACACATGCTTTTAGTTTTAGATCCTTTTTATTTACACAGTTTTTATTAATAATATAAATTGTTAATGGCTTAAAAACATACGTAGTATCTCAGTATTTATGATTTTTTTTTGGATTAAGAGCCTTCAATAGCCTTTTTTTAACTGACTTTAATCCCAAAGAAAATGTACACATTATTCCGACTTCTTATTTTGGGAACATTCTCTTGATAAAAAATAATTCTTCAAATTTCTACATCAGGCTATAAGACAATAATAAATAAATTATATATCTACTTTTTCCAATTTATGTGCTGCGCGAGAATTTTGGAACAATGCAGTTTTGAAGACGGACCGTCGCGCCGCCGTCTCGCCGTTATATATACAAAGGGCATAGGAATTTCGAGTGCCCTATCGCCTCGAATGTATGAGTGTGTGTGTGTGTGTGTGTGTGTGTGTGTGTGTGTCTGCTGTATGCAGACAGTCGATGACGAGAGTTTGGAAAAGACAGTCGATGACGAGAGTCGGGGAATAACTAAGAAGTACGACGTAGAGAAGCTGGTTAAAAAGTGCGAGTATCAATAGTTCTTGTATATATGGACCGTTTATTTTGAAAGTGGTGTAAGTCCATTTTTTAAAAAAAATTAGGTATCACGTTATTTATGCTTAATTTAGTGTAAACTTTTTGTTCATAACTAATTAGTATTTAAT
>JBCFXI010002427.1:5336-21801 GCA_038496175.1 Ampulex compressa | reverse complement strand
AATTGCGAGGGGAGAATTAGAATCCTGGTTTCGCGACCTTCTTGGAAATTCTCCTCGTCGTCCTCGCTGTGACTGATGCGCATTGCTCTTCTAAATCGTACTGACTCAGTTTTTTTTTGATAACTAATCGATTTTTGGGATTTCCATGAGTAAAAGTGTAAATGATGCATGGCGGATTACATCGTGTGTCCAGCTTGGGAATTGCGAGGGGAGAATTAGAATCCTGGTTTCGCGACCTTCTTGGAAATTCTCCTCGTCGTCCTCGCTGTGACTGATGCGCATTGCTCTTCTAAATCGTACTGACTCAGTTTTTTTTTATAACTAATCGATTTTTGGGATTTCCATGAGTAAAAGTGTAAATGATGCATGGCGGATTACATCGCGTGTCCAGCTTGGGAATTGCGAGGGGAAAATTAGAATCCTGGTTTCGCGACCTTTTTGGAAATTCGCCTCGCTGTGACTGATGCGCATTGCTCTTCTAAATCGTACTGACTCAGTTTTGTGGTAACCAATCGATTTTTGGGATTTCTAGTAGTAAATGTGTAAATGATGCATGGCGCATTGGTTTTCTAAATCGTACTGACTCAGTTTTTTGGTAATCGTTTAACGTTTCGGATTTTTTGTAGAAAAAGTATAAATGATACATGGAGTAGATAGTACGAAACACAACGCGTATTACCTCGATTGATCTCGCGATAATTTGTAGAAGCCGGAAGATTTCAAGTAAGTATCACGTGAATTTTGATTATTTTAAGACGAATAGCGTTTAAATACCATGATCGATTAATACATTTCATGTTTTCTTCGAAGTATATTCAATATACCATCTTTATAATAAATCTATAATATGAATTCCAAACTCGAAGTTTTAGTGTTTAAACGTTTTCTAAAATCACTCGCACCTCTCTTTTATTCTATGTTATATATAAAACGTTTATTTAAACGGTTTTCACAATGACGAAAGTATAATCGCCGTCATCGATTGCAGTAAAAACGTCTTTAATCGATCATCCTAAAATCCATCCTAAAATCCCGCTTCGTCTCGATCGGCGATGAAGTTGCGTTTGCGCCAAAATCCAAGTTTCAGCGCTTCGAGCGTAGAAATTCGGCGAGGGCGAGGTTCCAAAGCTCGCGATCGGCATGATTCGCATTCGAGGCCGGCGCGAGTCGCTTAATGGGCGAACGTTAAACTCCGAAGAGATAAACCCGGGCGCTAAACTTTCCGATGTTCTTCGTTAAAGGAACGAGCAGCCGTTCGAGAACTTTTTACGGCCATTGTAGATCCACCTTTCCACGACTGTGCGCGACGTTTTTGCCTAGGGACGACTTTCCAAGTTTCGGGGCTCTTTACGGGGCGTTCGGGGGATTTTTCCAGGGGGGAGGGGGGCAGGCAGGCACGAAGATGCGCCGTGATTGCGCCGATCGTACCTCGATTGATCAATCAGGATGTCCATTCAGGGGAAACCCGTCGTAAATTGCGACTTTCCGATTTTTCCCACCGTGGAAAGCACCGGCGGGCGCATCTGCTCCGCGCGCGCGCGCTCCAAAACCGAATTTTACGTACCGCCGGATATTTATTGAGGGCGTATGAACCGTTGGAAATCGCGGCGTTTCTCGATTACCGTTAGTCGGGCCTCCTGACGAGCGGGGGAAATAAAAATCGTGGATATTATGGACGTAATTATTCTTCCACAACGTCGTTTTTAGATCATTTTGGTATTACACGATGGAAGATAGAGATCGGCTTCCTTTCTTTACACGATTTACTTCATGTGATAGTAGAAAATAAGGAAGGTGGTTTTCTTCGATCGTTATTTTAAAATCGTGCATAAAGGATAGTTGTATACATATATAGATATACGAGGTTACTGGGTAAGACTTCTTGTCATAGTAGAAAATAAGGAAGTTAGTTTTCTTCGATCCTTATTTTAAAATCATGCATAAAGGAAAATTCTATACAAATCCAGATACAAGCTTACTGGGTAAGAAAAATTAATAGATAAATTCATTGCATCGACGTTGAGCAATGATGCAAATGTGGAAGCAGAAGGATAAAAGGCATAGCGACGTGACGCGTTTGAATCGTCTTCCGGGATAAAAATTCAATTTAGAATAAAGAGCGAGTACTTTTTTTTAGGATCCTCCGTATTTTAACGGCTGAAATCTACCGCGATAACTGGCAGGAGGACGCAGAATGCTCCGTTCGAGGATAGCAAAGCGTTAAACCGCAGACGCGATACACGTACGTCTAAACACACGCGGAGCGGAAGAGTTACTCGAATGGGGCGGCGTATATTAATGGTATATGTGCGTACTATCGGATAAAAAAGTACGGAACGTGCCGCGCGGCCGGTGATAATAAAATATCAAAAAACTGCCGGAACGTGACCAAGCTCGAGATCTGGCGCTCGTCAGGATCGCGCTGAAGAAATTCCAGGGATCTTCCGGATATCCGGCGTGCGCAAATCCCAGTAAGCGGATCAGGGTAAGGATATTCGAAGCAGAAGTATAACGCGTCGAAATACTAATACAACAAACCGTGCGCCCGATCGAGTTCTTCATTTATCGAGTGTACGACTTCTCTGCTCTCAGCTTTTTTTTTACACAACTTTGAGACTTCGTCGTAGAAAAACTGGTTATACATTCATAATTCAAAGTACTCTCCATTATTGGTACTCACCTATTATCTCAAGTAAATATAAGTACTCAGCTATTATCTTTCATGATCTTACTTGCATGCGATATGTCGCAAATAAAATCGTCTAAACGGACACCTACTCGTGCCCTCTTTCGCGTTTCTCTCACAAGTCGCGGGGAATCCGCGCGAACTCGAGTCTCAACAAGTCGGTCCAGCCTCGTTTTCGATCCTCTCTATGCTCCTTAGCACCCGGCCATTACGCCCCGCCGTATCCGACCTTTTTATTCTCAGTCGAGCGCGCCGATAAAGCTAACGTCCCGCGGCGTCTTCGAATTTTTCCCTCCTCCGTCGGAAATAGCGCGAGGCGCTGGCCATTATGCTGGCGGATGTCGATGCGAAACGGGCCGCGCGAGAGGGTATCCTTACCCAGGAGCGAAACGGCCGCGCCTTACGTCACGCTGCGTTACGATACCGACGAACGACGGCTGTAACATTATTCATAAGTGGCGGGCTGTGCACACTTCATAAACATAACGGTCCCCGAGCACCGTCTCCGTCCCTCCTCAACCTCGAAATGTCCACGATATCGGCTGCACGGCGATACGGTTTGCGAAGGGAGGGAGATATACGGATGGAGTTGGACAGCGAGGGAGGAAGGGGGTGGGAGTGAAAAACAGAGAGTAGGAGGGAATAAGCGAGCTGGTGAATGAGCGAGTGAAAGTGAGCGAACGAGGGGAAGAGAGATGGAGCTGGAAATAGGAGGAGGATAGACAATGAGAGAGTGAGATATTAAAAAAGAAATCAGAGAGTACGAGTAAATAAATGAGCTGGTAAACGTATTGGTGGAAATGAGTGAAGGACAGGAAGAAAGAGGAGTGAGACACAAATAGTGAGAGAGTAAAAAAACGAGAGTGTAAAACGGAGAGTATAAGTCAATAAATGAGAGTGTAAAGCGAAGAGTATAAGTCAATAAATGAGAGTGTAAAGCGAAGAGTATAAGTCAATAAATGAGCTGATAAGCGAATTGGTGAAAATGAGTGAAGAGAGAAAGAAGGAGAAGAAGAACATGAATAGTAAGAGAATAAAAGAATGAGAGTGTGAAGCAGAGAGTATGAGCGAATAAATGAACTGGTAAGTGAATTAGTGAAAGAGGATAAAAGAGAGGAAGAAAGACAGGAGACGGATAAGTAGTAGAGAGAGCAAGAAAATCCGAGTGCAAAGCGAAGTAAAGTATGAGCGAATGAATGAGCTGGCAAGTGAGCGCACGAGGCGAAGAGGGATAGATATGGAGATAGCCAGGGAGAAAGAGAAAGAGAGTCGGGGAGATACACGACGTGACGGTAGAGACAAGATCGATGATAAGGCTCTATCGGCGGTAGCGACGCTTAGATACGATATCGATACCCGAATCTTGAGGATTCATCGTCCTCTCGGCCGTTTCGCGCGATTTATTCCCCGCGATACGAGGAAACGCGCCTCTTTCGGCCCGCGATTCGAACCGAGGGAACTACCGATCGCGAGTGCAAGGAAGACAAACGTCCGCGAAGATCTGCCCGACCGTAATGTCGATATGATCCATGCTATCGCGATTTGGAAGTGCAGTTATGTCCTGTTCTTTACATCCCTGCGCTTACTATGGCTCCAGAGGCAGGAAGCGCGATAGCTGTGCAGTCTGATTCTTAACACTAGAACTACCAGCCACTTTCTGGGCATATTTAGAACGTACATCTTTAAAAAAAAAAAGGGAGAGTAAAAGGAAATTTCAGTGAATCAAAATGAGGATCTAAGTACCGCATGAAAATCATGGAATATCTGACAAAATACATCGTTATAAAGCACTACGATTTTTTAAAGAAACGACTGATCAGTCTTTTTGACCGGTTTGGTAGTTCTAGTGTTAATCCCTTCAGGAAGGAATTCTTCGTATTGGAAATTATTATGTAATTTTTTATCCGAGGAGGTTTTGTTTAGTTTAAGAAGATATTGGAAACGATCGATCGCGAGTGTTGGTATATATTGTTATATTATATATAACACCGTGTTAAGATGTAATAATGAAGGCGAAGCCTGGAAAAACTTGATATTTTTTACTTCCTCGCTTTGGATCGACAGAAATTGAGAAAGAAAGAGGAGACCGGGAGAAGGTTGGAAATGTAGAATGAATATAAAGTTACCGAGTGTTATCGATCGTGTAAACTAGAGCTACTACACGCGTCTAAATAGGTTAAACAATCTAGAACCTCGTTTGATATTAGCGGCTATATTAAGACGCATCGTAGCTTTTCTTTCTCTACGATACGTTACTTCAATTTCCTTTCATTCCTTCACACGAGTGAACTTGCTTTGAGGAAATTCGTTTACTACTTCGAGCACGTCAGGAAACTTCTCGAGGACTGCGATCGCGCTGAGAATACGGACTTCCGCTTGGAAGATCTCGGTTGAAAATCTATCCGTTAACTTCAAGTGCGTATCGCGCGATATGAGAAGCAAAGACTTTTAGTGGTTTTGCTTACGAACGACGCTTTAGTCGATGTCTATCCTAAGAGATAAATATGGTCATTAATGTTGAGTATTGAGCGAAAGGGATCCAGTGTCGTTTCGCTCAAGAAACTCTCTTTGGAGAATATCACGCGAGGCGGAACGGACATTCGTTCCTAAGATCTGCTTTCGCATTTCAGCTATTACCCCTGCGCAGGTTTACATCTAAGGCGTCCTGCATGGCGCGCGATTTTGAATCTGCATAAAGCGGTAAATCCTGGTGTAAGATCTCGGTAATTAATGTCGAAAATTAAAGAGGAACGAGGTTAGAGCTAACGGATTGCTCAGGGAACTCCCTCCGGAAATTATAGTTGTATAATGGATCAAGTCCCGCATCCAGATCCCTGCGATACCTCTTATAATCTCATTCACCATTCTTACCTACTCTTATATATAACAACACACACGATACAGGCTCGATATTTAAAAATCGACCTTCAACAATATACTCTCCACGAAAAAACCTCGTCCTTCTCTTTTATTTCTGGATATAACGCGCGTATTCTCCATGAGGAATACTATCACAATTCATGCTGGACATTCCCTGTAACGAATGATCAGTGATTAATATTTAACCGTAACATCGAACCGTATGGCAGAGGGAAGAAACGTCCTGGTGATCTATAATTAAATTTGTCTCGTTATTCCCGACACTTTATGGTACTATAATTAAAACGAAATACGGGGAATGGCGATAGAAATGCATAACCCAGATGTGACGGGCCGGCTTTGTCCCGCGTTGAAAAAGCATTTCGTACGCCAAAATTTTATCGCGTGTCCCACTTGGCGGCCTTCTGTCAGCCCCCTCCCCCCCCCCTCTCCTCCTTCGTTGCCTGTTGTCCGTCCGCTCATTTATTCTTGTTTCTCATTTGTCTCCGCGGATCTTTGACGCCCGGTTTTATTAAATCTCGCGTCACGCCGCGGCAACTGTAAATTTATATTACCCTCCCGGTGCCGGGAGAAAATGTCACGTATAATCCTGCCGGACGTAGAACGTATTTCCCATGTGGTTACGGGGAAACTATTGGCTCGAAACCTCCTGGATACTAACCGTGGAAAAATCATTGAAACCCGGTATTAAGTCGTTCGAAATGTAATTCAATACGGATCGGGATCGAATAAACACGTCGACCAGAGTCCACGATAAACGCTTCGCTAATCGCTTTTGGAAGATCGGTTTTAGGTATTTCGATAGCTTCGATCGAGGATCAACTTAATAGTCTGGAGATAAGGAGGAAAGGCGTGGTGAAGGTTTATGCTGATTTGTAGGGTGGGCCATCTACTGGTTTGTTTCACTTAAATCTGTACTTTAATCTAATATCTTTCTCTAACTCAAATCTTTCTCTAAATCGTTCTGGTTTTTCATTCTTAAATCGGAGACTCCAACCTTCGCGATAAAAAAGAATGTTGTTTTAAATATCGATGTAGACTCGTTTTATGGCGTTTTTGAAAACAAACTTTTAAATGGCCCGATCACGATTAGAGATTAGATACGATTAGAGAATCACGAGAAGGAGGGAGAGAGAGAGATAAGAGGTACGATTAGAGAGTGACGAGAAGGAGAGAGAGAGAGAGACAAGATAGCTTCGATCGAGGAACAAATCATTTAATTTTTAAATATCAATTACGCTTAATCGTCTCGAGACGAAGGAGGAAAGCGTAGCAAAGCTTCATGCTGATTTCTGCTATTAAATTTAATCCATAGGTACACTTACTCAGAAGAGTGTATACGAATACGATTAAAGAATCACGAGAAGGAGAGAGAGAGAGAGAGAGACATAAGAGGTTACTCGCATATCTTACATTAGACTTCCTCGTAAGAGCTAAGAGTAAGTTACGCTCCTTCGAATTCCTCCCGGACAATCTGTCCAAGGGTAGGACGATACCTTCTCCTTTTGGTATAACGCATCGAATTCAGGGGGACGTTCCTCGCGCTTAACCGTTACGTGCGCAATCGCCCCGGAATTGCCGTTTAATTTCACATTTCGCGGGGATTTATGAAAAAGCCAGCGGTCCCAAGGGCGCGGCCAGGTAGGGATCCCTTACACGAATTACTTTCTTCGCCGGGATTTGGCTTAAGCCCGTGAAATTTATTTCAACTCTTCACGCCGCTCGGCTGCACGGCCCGTATGCCGCAGGATGCAGCCATAATTTTGAGAAACGCCCCCCTGCCCCCCCGGCCGCGCCGACAATTCTCGGCGTAATGTCCTCGACAATTCATTCCCAAATGGCCCGAAAGGCAATTCTTAGTTGGCGCTGCACAAATCTTGCGTGCACGCCGGTGAAATACATTTCGGCCCCAGGTACGGTTTCCACCTACTAATACCGGATTTTACGTATGTGCCCGAGCCACACGCGTACGGTTCGCGCGAAGGTTGCACGGAGAAGAATTATGCGCGATACTTTTGCGGAATTTTCGCCCCGCATAGGAGCTTGCGTCGAGGATCGAATATTTTTGGTGGTAGGGGTGAGTAATAATGCTGGAGGAGGGGGATTGGAAATTGAAAGGAGTATCTCTTCTAGAAAGCACGAGTTAACCAGTTAACTGCGTTTGACTTGTATACACGCCGGTGCTAAATTTTCTTTCCACACGATCGACCCTTATACTCGTAGTGTAAGATAAAAAATGATCCAGGAAGAACTTATTCGCAGAAAAACTGATGTCTTATCGAATAAGAATGTGATATTTTCTCACTTTGCTTTGGATATATCGTAAAATCATTCCACGCCTCATTCATGCCTTACTTTCCGCGATAAATCCGCGGTTAATTGGTTAAGTTAGTCCGTTATTTGTTATATTATCCAAGGTACAGTTGTAGTAGTTCTATACTAATTTAATTATTATGGAGGAAAAGTGGTACTAAAAAAGCAACAGGATTCCTAGTTTGTCTCCTTTTTAACATCCTTCTCACAGCACAGTGTGTAATAAGAGTGTATTTTTCGGGTCTGTCGCTGTCTAATTTCGAAATATCAGGACGGTTCGTATTTCGATAGCCGAGCATTGCGGCGGAGTTAAAAACTAATCTCCGGCGCGTAGATGTTAACACCGATCGGCCTGTTCGATGGTTATTACGGGAGTCGGTAGGAGCGATTTATAATCGTAATGTGAGCAAGCGAGGCTAATTAGGGCTATAAATAGGCAGCAAGACCGTGTATATTTTCGCTCCCCGTTTATGGCAGCCGCTCCGAAATAACGTTTACACAGTCGACATTATCGCCCATTGCGCTGGCCGATTAAATTGATTAATTCCCAGGACAGCCGATCGCGGCCATATCTCGATGGCCGAGAGATCGAATAATGCCAAAGCAAAATTCGCATTGATGTTGCGTAAATTCCGTCCCGGGCGCGGATGCACGCGCAATGGCAAATTAGTACCAACGCGCCTCCACGTACGGGAAATCCCAGGGTGGCTGACCTAGCTGCTAAGCTAACCATAAACCCCAATTACATGTATAAAATGTACACACTTATGCACCCAGGCTAGCACGAGCCGCGCGCATTCGTGTAGACGCGTATATCATCCTCTAAGCAGGTGCAACCGAAAGGTCGACGGACCTGTGACCCGACATTCGGCGCGAGCCACGGGGGGTCAGTGACCCCCGCGCGCCTTTCCGGAGGAAAGTCGCCCTTTCTTTCCCAATTTCCTGAAGAGACACTCGCGGAATCCCTTTGCCGCGCGCGACTCTGATGATTTTTCTCCCGCGCGAGAAAAGGCCTGCCCGAGGCGCCTGTAATGTTAATTACTCAAATTTCTGCGCGACTTGCGTTGATACGCCTACCGGAGACGGGCGTGTTTTGGTGCAGTGCTTTGGCCTGCAAAGCGGAACGATGGCGTACTTGGGTGGACCGTGGCAAAATGTGCGCACGGTATTAAATGCAGCCGTGAATTACCTACGGGCACGATGCCATTCATCTTTGATGAGGGATTATTTTAGTGTACTTAGCGCAGTGTGTGGTGCAAATATTGCGATAATACTGTATTACTAATATTACGAATATTCCTGTACTGGTATCAGGACTTGGCTTATTTGTGAGACTGATATACAAATGTGTATATGTAAACGGGGATACTTTCCGTCTGGCATGAATCTGTTGGCACGATTGATTTCGGAAGGAAACTGCCGGACCTGAGAATGATCTTCGTGTTTTTAGTAATGCACGTAGTTCGTTCTGTACAATTTCATCCGTGTAATTTTTAACGCCTAAATTGACGACTCGAAAACCAATTTTCATAGGTAAGATCGTATATTGATTTTTGTTGCGTTATAATTTATCATCTAATTTATGTAAATAAATTTCATAGAACGTAGGTTACGTATATAAAACGTATATAAATTGGTATACAAAGGTTCCTGTATCAGGAATAATAATGAGAAGTTGGATGAAACTCGGTGGATTTCGAAGAGTAAGTGGAAGTTTATTGGTTTCTATGTAGAATATTGATCGTGATTTCGCGGAAGGTTGGATTTTTCACTGATGCACAAACAAAGGGGTGAAAATGGAGCGACGCGTATCCGCTTGGCTCGCGTTATGCGCCACGAGATCGCACGATTTTATTCCGTCCCTCTTTAGATTGTTTCGAGAAACTTATTCCAGCGTCGCCGAGGAAAAATGCCGTCAAGGCATAATCACTGGAAATCGCAATAAAATGGACACCGTAACTTTGCCCAAGTTCCTCGCCTGGAAAGCGACAGAAGTTTGTCGCCTCTCATGGTGCCTTCTGAAGAGTCTTTTCTGCAGGCAAATTACTGGCATTCACTGTTTGAATGCCGAAAGTTTTCATTTATGATGGATATTCATCTCGAGCTGCCTTTCATTGTCACCGTTTCATTTGGAACTTTTAAATTATACCTTTCTCATTAATGTTGCCGGAACTTTATATAGCCGGAGCCCCATTAACGGTGTTAATATTGACCAAAAGAGCTCTATAGGCCTTGATTCACTCGAGTACACGCGTTGATCATTAACTCGGATTATGGCCTTTTGTTATTTCCTTATTTCGACCCTTGAGGCCGCAAGTGCAGACGGAGCATGGAAAAATGTTTTAGACGCACTTTGCTGAGATCGAGATTTCAAAAAAAATAAGATTTTATAAATAGATGATTTTATTTTATTTTTGTGTAATATTAGAAAAGCGGCAGATATTTTTGGCAGATTTGTAAATACGCTAAGAACAATAATTACGAAGGCCTTTAGACATTTATTTTCACAATTTTCTTTCGGTCTAAATCTCACGAAACGTATCTTATACCAGTTTGTCATAAATATTCGATTACGCCCGTTTATGGTTTTACAAATCTCATCACGCGTTTAACTCCTTTTCCTCCAAAGTACTCGCATATATACACATCCTTTTAACGTCACCAAAGATAAGCCAGGAAGATGAAACTTCCAGACTATATAGCACCCCTTCCTTTAATATTCCCTTAAGTAGAAGTCCGCCGATACAGCTACTTCAAATCACGAATTCTCTCTTTACATCGACATCGTTTCATCGTAATTATCCTCACTGCAAACAAATCCACCATGATCTATACACCCTAGATGTGCAAACGATTAATTTTTTTAATAACAAAATACCATTATCCTCTTCATTTTTTCAACAACAAAATACCAGTATCCTCTTCATTTTTTCAACAACAAAATACCAGTATCCTCTTCATTTTTTCAACAACAAAATACCAGTATCCTCTCATCGGTGCAATACGATTCACCTTAATTACCACGTATAAATACGCCAAGCTTATCTTTCATAACTAATTTACACGCCATCCAGCCCGGCAAGACCAACATCCAAATAATTCTGCTCCCTCTCCCGTGCCACTTGCTATCTCTACATACCGCGAATACGATACGCGAATATCCTTCCCCTCGTAACGAGACCAGATCGCCTTACCTCCTCCTTGACATTTTCCTCCCCTCGGCCCGGAACAAAGAGCGATTCTATAATGCTAATGCCGGCACGAACAAACACGTACATTGGGAATCATAAGTGATTTCCCGCGGGACGTTACATCGTTCCTCCGCATTCCGATTCCCGCGAAGAATGCCGGAATAGTGGAGCCAAGGAGAGCGGAGAGGAGAGGAGAGGAGGGAAGAGTATGTCCTACATGCAGGTAGGCGAGGAAAAATAGCTGAGACATCGGAGGATCGTGGAACGACGCCGATGCCCCGTGGGAAGATGAATGTACGATCCTCGATGTGGAAAGACGATGCAGGAAACTTTGTTTGAACCCGGGCATGTTACTTGATTCAACAACCTCGCCTGGATAATACGTATTTTCTTTCAATGCGCTGGCTGATACCGAATGCGCCTACGATGTTTCTCTCTCGCCCTCTTTCTCTCTCCCTCGCTATCTCTCTCTCTCTCTCGCTTTGTTTCTCTCTGTCCTTCCTCCTCGAGGGTCCATTCGCAATGGGAGATTTTTATCGTGGCTATATTACTCCGGTATCGATGTCTCTTTGCGCCAGTGAATATACATGATATCGGTTGTGCATTATAAGAATCCTCCAATCGTCTTGGAACTTCTCGCGATTTTTTTTTTACACGATTTTTTGCACGATTTTTTTTACACGATTTTATACACGATTTTGTACACGATCTTTTTTACACGATTTTTACACGATCTTTTTTTACACGATTTTATACACGATTTTTTTTACACGATTTTTACACGATTTTGTACACGATCTTGATTTTTTTACACGGATCTTTTCGTCGCTCTTCGTGAAGTCCTTCGAAGAAATCTCATCGATGTAACTTATGGTTACGATCGAGAGGTAGACATACGCAGAATTTTGAGCATATGGATACAGACATATCGAAGTATCCGGAGGTATAATGTAAAATCGACCAGCAGCAATGCTCGATAATTATCGACAGTGCAGAAGTTGCCGAGGCAATGATCAGCCCTCGGTGCCCCAGCGACGCGGATTCAGCGAACGAAGCGTTGCTGGGTGCACGCTCGTTAGGCGCAAAGAGAGCATTCTGTCCCGGAAACGTGGTTACGGTTATGCAGAGCGGGACTTTGAAAATGTACTGCCGTCGAAATGCGCACAAGGTAGAGAACCAAAGTTCTCAGCCGGCGGAGTCACTTTAACTTTTTCTCACTTACACCTTGGCACATTTTCGCCACGTACGCTAGTATAACTCGGTTACGTGCCGCCCTATAGCGGCGTTACATTATTAAACGACCAAAGTTCTAATGTCCCCCACCGAATATGTTTCTTTGCCGCTTGTCGGCGATCTTTGATACGCGGCCGTTAATAAAATATAGGGCCACGGAGGAGGACCACTTTTAGTTTCCGCGGGGCGAAACTTTCCCCATTTTGCGCCGTGAATTAATAAACGGATTATAAGAATGTAGCCCCGGAGATCGGGAGTTATGCATTAGGGAACCGCGAGGAAAAAATCTCCTGGCCTTTGCTTCGGATTATTTTTCCAGAGCTGCTCGTTGGCGGAAGCTGCTGCGAGGATTCTTGAGTACCTCAGCTTCCAAGCTGATTGACGATACCTTTATCGATCTCAATATCGTTTTATCATTAGTGTTAAATTAGAATTCGATCTTCGATCGTTGATTTTACCTATGCAGCTTTCCAGGATTTTCTTCTGAGCTTTGTCAGCACCTGGGAATTATGTGGTTGCATGAATATAATGCAAAGGTGCGCGACTAGTGTTAGTTTATGAGTCGCTATGGAAACACAAGAGCTAACAAGGCTATGTACATAATGTAATATATTAATCGTTATTCCGCCTTTTTGTATAAATCACCATACATATTTACGCATCAAAATTCACGCAGGAAGTTATCTCGATAAAAAACACTGGTTTGTAATAAAACGTTGTAAATTTTGTATCGATTCACGTAGTACAGGGTACAGGGTTACACGTGGAATAGCGTATCGGCTAACTGGAATTTCGTGACATCCTTTTTATTGTACCTTTATTTTTCATTCGGCATAAAAACAATCGTCCGCCAGGAACAATGTATCGACGTACCGCGTTCCTCCTATTTTCTTCGATCCCTCATCGACAGCGCGTTGCGTTAATTCCACGATCCGCACGATCGCCTCTGCGATTCTCCATCAAATCCGATTTATCAGACCGCATAAGCCGCGTTTTGTCGGCGATAGTATACCCGCTGTACTTTGAGCAAGGCGCGCGTACAAAGGCACGGTGACTGGAGCATCAGTCAGGACGAAATCCGATCGTAAAGCGAGTATCTCCCGATCCGCTTCGCGACTTAAATTCGTTCCCGGCGCACAAAGCGCCCTCGGACGAATTCCGTTGCGATTTTTTCGGTTTTGCTTCTCAGCGCATTAAGCGGCGCTTCGATCATCGACGTTCACAGTCCGTGGACAGTGCTTTTGAATCGCGCCCTTTCTCGGCACCGCCTTGGTCGCAGGTGGACAACGACGTGAATTCACGTGACTTTATTGGTATATTAAAAATTAAATGGTTCGGGGATAACGAAAGTGGGTTCGAACTTTGCTCGTTATCGGGAACATGGTTTTAACGAGTTGAAAGACTGTAAAGACGTAAATGAACCGGAGGACAAGGTAAAGGCGACTGGCTGAGGAAGCGTTTTTAAAAGAGTTTAGGTGATCAGGCGTAAGAGTGTACGGATGGTGTTATGAGGAAGCGAAAGGGGAAGGAGACTGGCGCTCGTTTTAAAATATATCACGAAATAATATTGGGTTGGCAGATAAGTAATTACGGATTTCACTATCGGAGGATTTTGGTAAAATTTCTAGGTATATTTACGTAATAAAAATACCAAACTCAGGATGTTATTCTTACATTTCATACTTTGATCGTGATTCGCCAAAAAAGAATTGTGACCTTCGGTTGTATAACTCATATTGGCCATTGGTTCGAAAGTAAAATCATAAATCCGCAATTATTTACTTGCCAACCTGATATAATCAATGACAAAGGATACGCGCTCGTATATTTTATTTCTTCATTCACTTTCGACATCGACTGCTAAGACCATTTGACATCTCATATTATTTTATATTCCTCTTTAAACCTATTATTATTATTCCACCTATCATCATTACTTAGGTACAATTAATTCGTGCTTCGCTTTATCTTAACATAACATTCACGGTCCAAAGCACCACCAGTTATGATCCACGCGCGTTCAGCTTTGAAAGTAGCCAGAGAAACACGCAAGAAAGTCCAGTCGATGAGGTAAAGCGTTAAAGATCCGACGGATATTTCGTATTATTCATATACGCGGCCTGTCAACGCGCGATGCATATCCGACGCATATCCGACAACGTATCCGCGGACACGTACTTCAGGATGCTATCACGGCCGGGGCATTCGAAATTCATGGAATTTCTCTCGGGGTGTGTTAGCCGAAGATTGGACAGAGGCTCGAAGCCATAAGTTCTGCTCTGGTTGTGCTTCTTTATGAATACTTTAAAGCGATGCTCCATTCCTAACCGATATTTAGGGCCCCGTCACCCTCGTTTTCCACCGTCACCACGTTTTCTCCCCCTTGGCCCGAACTTTGAGCCCCCCCTTTTGGCACGAGCCTCGATCCACGCCCCAAGAAAGCGCGCTGATTTTACAGGCTATGCGCGTTACGAACGCTTTCCTTATTCCGAGAAATAATGACCTAGGAGAGAACACTCGAGGGATTCTTCTACGTCACGCTTCCACTATCGTGGAATATGTCGTATAGGAATATGTTGAATATGCTGTTGTGTAAGAATTGTACGGAGTTATGGTAGGAGAGCACGACCAAAGGTTAGCTGGAAATTTCCTCTAGTTTTATGTTATATGGATATGCATTTTTTATGGCAAATGGAGGATGGGTTAAAGAATCCAGGTTACGCGCAAGGAGGATTTATACTCGTTAGATATTCGGTAATTGCATCGATAGTGATACAAGGAAAATCCACGACAGTGATAATGATAAAGAGAACACGCTTTAATGGATGCGTTGATATTGATCCAACAGCCATATAGCTTTAGTACGCGTTTTCTATTCGCGACAAACGCGACGTAACGATCGACGAACTTCATTTCTCAACATCGTTTCTCGATAAGTAATCGCGGATTTTAAATAGGGAGGAAAATTCGAGGTCTTGCCTCTTCGAACATCTAATTCCACTCTTCTTTGCGAACATGCAATTGCGATTCAAAATTCAACATTCTTTACGAACGTGTTATCGCGATTCAAAATTTGATTTTGCCCGGAAATTTCACTCTTCCCTCCTTTATCAACGCGGAATTACGACACTGCCCGAAAGATGGCTCGTCCCCGAGATTCGCGTGCAACGAAAATTCGAACATCGACCTCCCGGCCGGTCCCTCCGCGAATTTACGGGGATATCGCTGGCGGCGGGAAGGCGACAACGATATCCGGCCGCCGGATAAACGTCGATTATCGCGTTTTAATTAAGGCTTTATTATCTGCCGGGGAAAACTTGTTATTGGGTAATTATTCCGGCGGCAGGAAAGTCTACTTAGCCGGCACTCGTTGTGGTGCGCCAGAGTGGGTACTTAAACCTCGGCGTGGTTCGGCTGGAGGAGCCGCCCGTTGTCAAAGAAACCTCCCTCTATCCCCGCCCCTTTGCCCTCTTCCTCTTCCTCTTCCTCTTCCTATGCCCCTCTCATCTTCTCATTCTCTCTCTCTTTCTCTCATATCTTCTCATCCTCTCATTCTCTCCTCCCTCTCTTATACTCACTCACTCACTCACTCTCATTCTCTCACTCGTTCTCCCACACACTCTCTCTCTCTCTCTCTCTCTTCCTCTCTATCTCTTTCCCCCCTCTCTCTCATACTCACTCACTCACTCTCATTCTCTCATTCGCTCTCTCTCTCTCTCTCTCTTTCTCTCTCTCTCTCTATCATACTCACTCATTCACTCTCATTCTCTCACTCGCTCTCTCTGTCTCTTTCTCTCTCTCACATACACACGCGCGCTCGCTCACATACACACTCTCTCCCTCTCTCTCTCTCTCTCTTTCTCTCTCTCACATACACACGCGCGCTCGCTCACATACACACTCTCTCCCTCTCTCTCTCTCTCATCCTTACTCACTAACTCTCGTTTACTCACTCACTCTCACTCGCTCACTCTCGTTCTCTTACTTGCACTCCCACACTCACTCTCTTGCTCGCTCTTCCACACTCGCTCTGTCTCTCTCTCTCTCTTTCACTACATTCCTCTCACTCACTTTCCGTGTATCCGTCCTTTTCTCACGCACGCTCATCCTCGCCTCCCGTGCTGGGGGGGGGGGGCGGGGGGGGGGGGGGGGGGGGGGGGGG
>JBCFXI010002426.1:0-22985 GCA_038496175.1 Ampulex compressa | reverse complement strand
TATATATATACATATATATATATATACATACATATATATATATATGCAAAAGCCCTAGCTCTTGCACTGAGACAGTTCAAAGTTACTTTTCAAGCCTTCATTAGCGGCCTTAATCTTATCCCTAATGTGTTCTTCATAAGACACCAAGCAGTCGTTCATAGACTGTTCCACCTGCACTTCCATATTGCACTCTGCATTCAACGACTGTACCAGCGACTTTTTTACCGGTCGTCCTGCGAACGTGTTGCTTTTCAGCAGCACCGGTTCTTTCCGAAATGCAACCTCCTTCAGATCATATATAAAATCTTTATTCAGCGGCTTGATTCTGTTGCGTGTCGGTCGCTGTGGCTTGAAGCCATCTGACAGCAAGGCCTCTTTGGATTCAGCAACTTCATCTGTGATGGCACCATTTTCTTCAACGTTCTTGTTCTCCAGCTCACAGCTTTTCACCTTAGATTCATATTCCTCACAAGAGCCAAATATTACCTCCATCACCATTCTCCGCAGGTCTGGATCGCAGTCTAACCTAGTAGTCTTGCAGGGCACCTCTGCCATATTTTTAATTTCCTGAGGCTCCTGCATATCTTCGCTCATTCTCTTCACACAATCATCTTCTTCAACAGTTTTCTTTTCCACAACTATCGCAGATTCTCCGCTGGAAGATGTTCTGCATTCTTTCACAGTTTCCACTGGTGATTTCTCCAAGTTGGCAATATCCATAACAATGTCTCGATCACAGGTATACTCGCATTCTGGAATCTCTGCAACCATCTCAGAGATGACAGACCGGTTATTTTGAGCATTGTGCTGCTTGTTGCAGTGTGCCACACAGTCACATTTGACAAAGCACTTAAAGTCGCACAGCTTGCAGCGGTAACGGTTCCAACCCACATGGATGGCCATATGTCTGCGTAAATTGGTCATAGAAGTGAACTTTCGTTTACAAGGGAGACACTGCAGCTTTCGCAAATTTGCTATCGTGGCTATCTTGTTTTCCATTCTCAAGGTGTAGTCAGCGGTGTCGATTTTTGCTGGATCTTGAGAGTGACTTTCTATCGTATGCATCTCAGTTGGACTAGCGGACTTGTTGGCATTGCTCTTGTAGAACTGCCTCCTCCTTCTATTCCCAATGTTTTTCTTGTGATCATCTATCTTTGTGTAAATGATCTCAGGTGCATCAGAGATTTCGCTGGACGGTGAATGGCTCTGTTTTTGTAGTTGCACTTCATTGTTGGAGGACGTAGAATTCGAGAGAACTTCAGGACTGGAACTTTCCTCAGTGGTTAACTGCTCGCTCTCGATCATATCCCAATCTGCTTTGCTCAGGCTCGTAACTGCTTGCACACGTATTGTGGTCTCAACAGGCTCGTCCACCTTCTCTGGAGAGACTGCGATGACTTCTACCGTAGGAGATTGCTCAATTGTTACACTATCAATATGTGGTTCATCTTGATGATCCCTTCTAGGTGTAACGCTTGGGTCTAGCGTGGACTTTGGCGTCTTCCTGATCTTCAAACTGGCTTCGTTACATGCAGCGATACGCCTCTGGCAATGCTGAGAGTGGGAGAATAGGGCAGCCTTCCTGTCAAATCGTCTACCACATCCACCGCAACGTTGCAACTCGGCATCACACTCCAAATGGTCTATCCATTCCTGAAGAGGGGGATAAAGGTTTTGCACTCCAAATTCACCCTTTTGCATATCACATTCAGTTTGCGCATGTTTGTTATGTATTTTTGGAATTCGGGCTCCAATCCATTATTAAATAAATATAGATATATTTATACTACGTTTGTACTATACTGTATCTTATTTATTCTGATATTTGTATGAATATATTTATATTTATGAATTGAAACTATAATTCCAAAAATATGTAACAAACTATTTTAGCTGGGAACGCTCATAAATTCCGTTCACATTAAATTCAGCTCATTGGGATTAAAACATCGGTTTGATATTAAAAGCGTATAGGTTAGGTTAGATTAGGAGTTCAATATTGACTTAAAAGTGTGTACTTATAGTCAACTCATTCCATCATTTTTTCTATACAATTATTGAATATACTCACGTAAATGCTCATCTCTTATATTACACACATATACTCTAATTTGCAATAATTCTCAGAAACAAAAATATCAAACCGTTGTAAGAATCGTATGTAATAATAAACAATAAAGTTATTCTTCAAATTGTCTTTATTAATTTCAATTAGTCATTTATTTTTATTCGATTGAGGCGTTTTTATTTAAAAAGAAGAATATTTAAAATTAATTAATCTGAAAATAGCTACAATGAATACATCATGAATACCAAATAATTATTTCATGTACATTTTTGTAATAAACACAATTTTTCATATGTTAACACTACTAACAGTGCTTCTAATACAGTAAACATTCCATAATTTACACTCAGCATTTGCGACTATTATGTGGCAGGAAACATCATATCCCAGGTGTGCAACTGCCTTTGTCATGTGCTAAACAAAGAAAATAGCAAACAAAAGGGACTATTGAAAAAAAAAAAACTGGCTAAGATCGAGACAACGCAAGAATGACATTTCAAAACCATTCTAAAAAGTATTATCATTAACTTTTTTAATTTCAGTATTTTTTAATCTGAAATGTTTTTCAACATACTGATGAGATTGTGCCAATCAAAATAAGACCAAATACGATATAATGACGACCACATTTACTTATGTAATGTATGTTGAATAACTGATATTGTTAGCTTTTTAATCCAATTACAAGCACGTGTTACATGAAAATAATACTAAATATCGACACACTTTGTCATACATCTCGAAATATAAGCTATAGTTCCATAACTTCCGCTGACTGCAGAAGACGTGGTGCGACATTTATAAGGAAGAAGATATTATTCGACGGCCGACTACATCACCGATTCACGTGTTGGCGGACTTTACGCTTGGTAAAAAATCAAATGCTTGTAGCGAATCCATAAAATTACATACTTACTAAATATATTAAAAATAGCTTCCTATTATTATTTCAAGAGTAACCAACAACCCATCTTTTTAATGTAATCGAAGTGATAATTAAATAATATTAGTTGTAGCGTAAGTATTAAATTAGTACATGTGGTTATAATTATATTCTGTTCATTTCTATTTTGATCAGAAGAATCTCACCGATATGTTAAACAAAATTTCAGATAATGAGAAGTTAAACCGAGAATGTCAATGACGTTAAGAACTGTCGAGCTGTACTCTTCTCAAAGGAGCTGTGCTATGTACTGCAATGTGTGCCACATCACACGATGAACTGACTTTAAGGAAAGTAACATGTATCTGCTATGAAAATAGCATAGGTGTAAGAGCACCATAGTGAAATTTATAATAAAGCTCTAATTATGGAACTTTTACTGTAATCGAATTTTTCGCGCCATCGTTTAGCTTCGGAGATACGAATAATAGGATTTTTATTCACAACATTGACCGACCAAAATCTGCATATTCCAATTTTTTGAAACTAATGCTAATAACGTATCAATTATGCTCAATACGCTTCAAATAGTTAGAAATTACCTCCTTCAATAATGAATCTGTGCAGAGATTTAGCAATAAGTGTTTAAATTTTTGCGCTATAATCTAACAGAGCACGTATTTATAACCCGTTTTGATTCTACAGTGTCGGTGGAAAGCGTGTAGTAAATTTAGGCGCAACAGTAGTTAAAGTATTAACAATTAATTTTTATGATTATGATAAACAAGGTGATTTCCTTTTTTTCTTTTGCAAAGGCTTCAGTAAAAAATAAATCATTATTATAGAAAACCTTGATTTGACAAAAAGATAAATTTTATATGTAAATTGCATGAATTTGGAGTGATAAATTTGAAGTGCAAACCTGTAATAGTATCACAAAGAAATATTTTTGGTTGGGTGCAAAGATAATGATTTTAACCATTATCTGTAGTAACAAAAACGTCGTTTATTTTTGCTTGAAAATAATAGATGCTTTAGTATCCGTTATTAGTTTTTAAAGATAGTGGTGGCAAACTGATGTACATATTTTAAATAACTACAGAAATCGAGGACAACCTGTACTATTTATTTTTTGCTCTACATGTGCTTGCGAATCATTACTTTCAGAAATGAGTTTTATGGTTGTTCAAGAAGTAAAATAGACAATGAGTTTAGTTCGGCTAGTATATTAAAGTAATCAAATATACCTGATATACAACATTTAATATCAAGGATACAACAGCAAAAATCATATTAATAAATATGCATTATTGTATGATTATCATACAAATTAAGAGTTGAATTTTTAATTTATGTACATTTATGTAAAATCCCATATAAGCCTTTAATGTTCTTCCAATAAAACTCAACAAACTTTAATCTTTGTTTAATTTTTTCCACTTAAAAAATTGCCTCTTGCATTAATGAGCTAGAATTTGTAAATATTTTTGACAATTATTTCTGCCTTTAAACTCTAATAGACCACAAATATTGATATAATCATTTTAACAACCAATAAAGAATAAAAAGAAAACATCATTCAATAAGTCACCATCAATGATTATTTTCAGTGGACCAAATGTGTGGTAATCAACACTTTGTTCTCGCACAAAATTATTAATATTTGACCCATCAGTATTGATGGCCATTAAAAAATTGCTTATTTCAAATATGAAGTTATTCCACCCAAGTATGCAAACAACTATTTTTTAAACAAAAAAATATATGTTCTGATGGACCATGAAAATGAATCTAATTGTAAATTTTTGCTATGCGCGCGAAAAAACTTAGATAAATATCACAATCCTCGTGTTCATGAAAAAACAGAAAATAATTGTTCAAAATTTATATTTACGTTCAACATAGGTTTTGGTAATAATTGCTTTTATTTAACATTTACATATTTGCTTGCGAATTTCCGTTATTTACAATTATTTACCAGCATAGCTTTTAGGATGTTTTAACGGTAATGTATTTCTCTCACATTTTTACGTTCTCCATATACTTGTTTTTATTTTCCAGTAGTTTTAACCTTATTGACGACAAAATAAACGAATATGTCCAATGAAATTTATTCCTTATTACTTGTAATATATTGTGTTAAATTATACTAAGTATTTTTCTATCTTGAAAATTTTACCGCCGATGAAGGTCATGACATATTTTTGTATGACATGTTAAAATGTACTATTGATAATTGAAAGTTAATAGTACTTTATATTGAATAGCCTGTAACAGCACTTATGCTTGCATCACTCTTGTGCAAGATCAACTTTCATCATATTGCGAATATTTCCTTTAAGAATGCAGTGGTATTTGATGAATACATTTTAAAATCGATTAAGATACAGAATCGAGCATTTACTTTAACGTGAAATCACCTTGTGCAATTTATCCCCCTGTTTGTCCGTTGTGTACTTTATCTTTACGTAACATTGGGGGTTTTTAACAACATGCATATTAGACACTATTTACTATACTAAAGGATATGGTTGTTAACACAGGAACTACCAAATCAAATATTAAAAGGTGGTTCAACACAAGCGTATGAAACAAAAAAAGGTTTAAAAAATAATCAATTTATGAATTGATTTGAAGAAAAAAATATTTTTTATTGACATATATGTATGGTAAAATTATCAATATTGAAATAAATATCGATAAAGATAAATCCCCACCTAATGTTCTAGATACAGCCCGCGAAATTGCATTATAAAGTCCACTCACCTGCGTTTCATCTGTGCAGAGCATGTCCTCCCTTTCAAGCAGTGTGCTGTTTCTCTGCTGTTTCTCAATGTCCTCAGCTCCTGTGCTTTCTTTGCGGAAAGCCTTCTCCTGAATGTGTGACCTCAGCTTGCGTACTTGCTCATTCGACTTCCTATGAACTGTTGATGTGTAACATTATTTATGTAGCAGCAATCAAGGTCTCGTCGTAGAATGAAATTTTACCTTTGAAGAGGTGCCTGTGAACGCTCCAGGTATTCGCAAATGTACTCGAACAACAAGGACAGGGGTAGCACATCCGGTGTGAAGTGTGTAAAGTTTTCATGTGTACAGTGAGAGTCTTCTTGGTGGAAAACCTTGCGTTACCTGTACACCGTATTAATGTTTACGCACAAGTATTGTGTCTGCAGTATGCGGTCTTAGAAATATAGGCACTAGCTCACATATAGCACAGGTCAGGCTCTTCATCTGGAAGAAGTTAGTCATGGATTCGTTCTCTTCATCACTGTAAATCTGTACTGGGCTGTCACTTTTCTCCAACTGACCATTTTCGAGATACCGACCATCAGGGCCAAGTATTACTGTCGTTCTCTTTGCCATGCTTTCCAGCTCTGCCAGCTGCAATGAATAATCTGTTGAAAATCATATGATGGCTAATTCTTCAAACATTGTGGATAAAATCAATAATTTTCATGTAATGTACATTAATGAAATATATTCTGATAAAATAATTTTAGAATCTAAAAAACATAAAATTTTAACATTAAGCATAGGATTTGTGGTTGCACATATCCTAGTAATCAATAATACGTTCTGCGACTCCTCAAGGAGAGCAAGGAGAATTTGTAATATGGTTCTAGCTGTGTCAGACAGCAGGGAATAATTAGTCCAGATTTATAGACTTTATATTCGACCCATGCGTGGTCCATAAACTGCGCAGACATGTAAAATTATGATTGTTATAATGCACATTGACATATTTAATCATATTATTCATAAACACGTTTAAACACAACATTATAGAACTTAATATAACTGATTACCAGTCCAAGAAGGTGTGAAAAGAATGTTTTATCTTTTAAATGTGAAAAAATGTTATTTAAGAAGAAACATCTGCGTCAGAATTATTACATGTAACAATTTGGTAACGTTAATTGATTGAAAGGATTGAATCAGATAGTAATGCGACACAGATGATGGATCAATTATTAATCCCTTCTGTTCAGAACTATAATGTACTTTTTTATAGCTGTAGAATAGTTCTTTTCAGAGTTATGCCTCAATTCTTGTCAGAACTACAATTCATTTTACATTGGATCATCGATCAATTAATGTTACAAAATCGTTAAACATAATAACTCTGATGCAAACATTTTTTCTTAAAGGGCATTTTTCAATTATAAAAGATAATCCATACTTTCACCATCTTTTTGGACTAGCAATAAGTAATATTAGGTTCTATAATGTTGTGTTTGCACGTTTTTCTGAATAATACGATTGAATATGTCAGTGTGTATTATAACAATCATAAATATACATTTCTGTGCAGTTTGTAAATAGCACGTGTGTCGATCATAAAGTCTGTAAACCTGGATAAATTGTGCCCTGCCACCGGACACTGCCATGGTTATATTCTAAGTTTTCATTGCTCTCCTTGAGAGGTCATGGAACAAATCATTGATTTCTTCTATAGAATCAAAACTATAAAAAATACAAATTAATTAAAACTATGATACTTAAAAATTTTTTATACTTTGCTGATGCCACATAAAGAATCGTCATTCATATTAAATATATCAAAGAACAGTATAACATATTTGAGGATATTTTTTTGTTTTCTTTATATACAGTTTTATCGTGCTATTTATATGCAGCTTTGACAAAGGTAACAAATTATGGAAAATATCTTCCATCATACTTTTTTTACATATATTTCTTGGATGATTTTCAAAATTAATGGTAATACGTTGTATAAAGAAATTTCAAGTAATTTCCATTGCACAATATAATAATTAAAAATATACTACCATACATAATATCTCTAGGCTTTTGAGCATCGTTTGAGAAAAGATAAATGTTAAAAATCAATGCTCGATTTCACTTAACAACACAAAGAATGAAAAAAATATGCTTAATGTTTTTATCTATCATAGTTTTAGAAATCTTTAAAAAATAATGAAATTAATTTAAACATGATTCCAGAGCATGTCAGATTATACTGACATTGATAGATTTTCTTGATACATCGAATCATAACATAATTTCTAGTTTTTGTTGAAGAAATCTATTTTCTAATACTATTAAGTTTGTCATTGCATACCTCATAGTACCATAAATTTGTAGCACAATATATCTTAGCATAATGATTAATTCAATTTGAAAACGAGGAGGAAGTTTTTAGCCCTATGCATTGGCTGATGCAAGATTATGTAAACCTTTTTTACCGGCATTACCTGTGTTTTCATCATATCTATGGAACAATCCACATTTCCAGGGCGTTCCACAGTTTGATACATTGCAGCTGGACTGGACTTTACATTTTCAAGAAATATCTGCTGTGTATCGAGGACTTGCTGTGGGCATTCCGACTGATGCAAGTCGAGAATAACGCCCTTCATGCTATCTATTTGCCGTCTTTGCAACATATCTACGACTGCCGTGAGGTCCTTCTTGCTTTCTACCCTGGAGGTCTGACTTCTTAAAATCCTATGATTCTCGCAACTTTCCACCGGTTCTTTTTCTACTTCCCCCACGTGTAAGAGGCTTTTTGAGATAATCTACAACAGACCAAGGCATCTAAAAAGTTCTTACTATCACCATCAATTTTTGCAGAGCATTTCTCACCGCTTCACAGCTATCAGGTGCTTGTCTGCCGACAGTAATGTCAAACTTTCCTTTGCAGAAAACTCTCTTGTGAGAGATAAAGTTTACCACACTACGAAACAGGCTGCGACAAATGCGACATTCATATACGACATCACATTCATATGCAAGCATGGATTTAACTTCCTCACTAGCGTTTTCTAAGAGCTTCACCACCTGGCAGAGGCTGGACACGCTTACATCGATTGGTGGGCGCAGATTGGACATATCAGGGACAACGATATCAGTGGTATCCTTGTCCTCGTATTTAACTCGAGAAATCTTTGTACCAGTCCTTTTGCTCCTGGCTCTGGCTTTCATGGACTTCATCTTGACCAGAAAGTAATATTTAATGCACTAAGCTTACTTTGCTTGCTATTCCGTTTAAGCCACAATATGCCATCAGCCAAAAATATATGCAAGATTGCAATAACATTACATGTAAATCTCCATATATATTCTTTGTATATTATACCACCTTATCACAATGCTACAAAAATAACGTAGCACAATTTAGGAGAAATATTGCCAAAAAGTTGCCAAAGACGTAAGAACATTCTGTGAAACCTGTGAAAAAAAGAAAAAATCACCTATATGTAAAAGGTAATATTTTGAATCATTTTTTATGATCTTCAAACTATTTAATTTTCAACATACGAATCATTTTTTAAATTTGATATTTTCAATCACTGGTGACTTATAAGAGTTGAGCAAAGAATGTATATCAGTCACCAATGTGGCACTTAATATGTTCATTGCATTATACAAGAAACACAAGCAAGCATAAACTGAACAAGATAAAACTAAGGAACCTTTGCAAGAAAGTCGAGGCGTAAGAACCACGAACGGGTTACATAATGTCCATATTACTTTAGCTGCACAAAGTCAGATAAACTTTATTGTTGAGCAGAAGACAAAGAATAAGGACAAGCGAGGAATGCTTGAGGGATGATTTCTCTAGGTCCTTAAACCCAGGATGCAGCGATACAGGAGCAGCAAGGTTCACCGTCAAACAGAGTTGTAGATTCAAACTCGAGAACCAGGCCAGACTTTTTGGAGGTCATCAATACGAAGAAACCAAGCAAATACGAATGCAATTGAAATAAAATATACAGAGGATCAAATCCAAGATGCAAATATGTAGATTGGAGAAACGGTCGGTCTCTCCTGCGATTTGCGCGGCAAAATCAGCCCTCACCTTAGCAATTTCGACTCTCTGGGTTAAGAAAATCTCGAAGGAAACGATCTTCGGCAGCGACAACTCACTCGATGCACGAGGACTCAAAGTATTCCATCAAAATGCGGGTTGCCTGCCTCAAGTTCGATCGTCCATCGGCCTCCATTTTCCTTTGAAGTTCTCGCCTCCTCCGTTCGGTAGGTGCCGCACGGTAGTGAATTCTCCCAATATCGTGACCAAGCCGAAGAAAATTTTTTGAACCGTATTTCGTTTAGGAATTATCTTAGCATCGTCTCTTATCAAAACCAACATGCAACATTCATCCTTCTAAGAGATGCGCAATGTCAAACTTTATACCGTTCGGAAATGGATTTTTTCAATGAAAACTAAAAATCATGTTATGATTTACCGTCGATGTGTCAAGATAATCTATTGATATCAGTATTATTTGACATGTAGTAAATTCATTTTTTACATTGAGTTTATTATTTTTGAAAATTTCCTATAACTGTGGTAGATAAAAACACAGGATTTTTTTTTTGGACGAATATTTGTCTATCAATCGAGGTGAAGCGTCGATTTTTTTTCAAACAAAGCTTAAAGGCGCGCCACCTCGCGAGTAGCACTTTACGGTCGTATCCGCGTGCACCTGGTAGACGACGTCCTCGCCGAGGTGAGAGCATCTCATCTGTGGGACCGGGACAAGCGTGCGCTAACCCACGTCATGCGGTATAGCACCGTTACTTCTCTCCGCAAGGTGAGCACGAGCCATGACGATCAAGACGCTAACCTCCCTTTTACCGGCTTAGAAAATAACCGGTCATTGACACGTGGAATCAGCATGAATCACTTCCCCTGGAAATCCTATAGAAGTTTCGCGCATGTTATGTCATCGTTTAAAGACCATAAAGGTTTTTTTTTATCCATATTTAGTACTAGCAACTAGGTCATTTTATCTACAATCTACTGTTTCACAGTTGTTACTACATCATAGAGAAGAAATTTCAGCTAAAGTCCATTATATTTTCTTCAAATTTCTTCAAAATGTGTTATAGGTTTTTACTTGCATAACATTATGTTAGAAATGGAGTATATAAATTAAGGCTTTCCATGTGTCACACAAGTATAATGCTAAGGTTTTAATGAATATCACTGTATTACACGAATATAATACTAGTAGCAAATTTATTAAGGCGGTTTCTGAACCTTTAGAACAAAAGTATACATAGCATATGAAAAATTTTCTAGACGTGATGAGTGAAATTTGATCTTAGATTTTTCATGAGAAAATTTGCATCACAATGCATTATATCACCATAGCTCCATTACAGGGTTCTATTTTACATACCGTGCGAGTCTGCGAAATTAAGAAAAACCAGGCCGTGGCCTTTTAAAGTTTTCTAGTGCCAGCATAGAGGAATCGTAGGTGTTACATACATACACATTAAATATACATACATCATTAATAGAATTGCATAATTTGAAAGTAAACTAGAATAATCTATACCACAAAAAGAGATATTGTGATTAGAAAATAAATGCACAGACTTCCACATGGAAAATCTGAATACAAATTCTGGCTGTTACCTATGGAGAATTTGCCATGTGATATGTATGGTATCATTTTGGAGGGTCAGAATCTCCTTTAGACAATAGATCCTAGGCCAATCGACTTTTATATTCAGTGCCGAAAATGAATAACAATGATCTCTACCATCATCTATACGCTAATGTGAAGTTGAGCATCAATATGTATTTATTCTTACCCGGTGGAGCTATCAGCCATACAAGATCTAATCACAATTAACATGTACAACATGCAGATATTCCTTGTGTACCTGAATAATTAATTAGATCACATGTGATATTTGTACCCTTTAGGCCGATTAGATTAATTTTTGTAGTATATTAGAACATAGCCATCAAATTTAATGATTATTATAAAAAGGCTTGATTCAAATAAGAAATTATTCTATCTTTGCAACCTAAAAACTCTTTTAAGATGCAGTTACTATGACATGTTTCTACCAAACATCAAATAATATCACAGCAAAACATAACCCTTTCAGATTGTACCTGATCTGAAGTTTTTAGACCTGTTGCAACACCTTTTTGCTTTATTATGTGAGATTATAAATTAGAGTGCTGTACTAGGTAATTAAAAACTTACACAGATATCACAATTTTCTTGATTACCAGAAAATATTCAAGATGATATCCCAAAATTTTTCAATAAAAAATAAACACAATCCCATATAAATAAATTATGCATAGTTAGTACACTTTACCGGAATCTTAACTAATTCATTATTTTCTGCAGACAATTAATCCAACGCAAACATATTATTTTTATTTACCAAGTACAAGCTCTCAAAATATACTTTTTCGAAATCTGTCATTAACATTCAATAGTGCTTTTGAAACATTTCAGTGACAATGAATTCCTCTCTTTACTTTCACATTCTCTATCTGCTTGTTTGTATTCTGCAGCACTCTTAATTATATTGCCGACAAAACAAACGATTATATCAAATTCAATTTTTTTTGTTTAACTTGTAATATTTTGTGTTAACATAGTATTTTTATAACCTGAAAATGTTTACTTCAAAAAAAGTATGACATATTTCCTTATAATGATATCTATTGAACATCTCTGATGCTCAAATCACTCCACAACCTTCCGTTATAATGAGCTATCTCCTCTGGGACTGTAATTATTATATTTTAGCCTTGATGCCTATTTTATGATTACATGTATTAAAGGCTTGGCAAGCGATTGAGCAGCGGTCGCCACTTTCTGTTGCAAAAGTGCTGTCCTGCAAATATTCCCCAATATCTGGAGCGGTACCAACCACATTATGCTTTACACGACAGCAAAACAGAGCTGTCCATTCCAACAAAGTATCAGATATTTCCGCAAAGGATAAATTATTGCCTATCGGATTCTTTCGCAATTTTTTCAACAAGATAGGTATCCTGGACATTGACAAATATGTGAGTAAAATGAAATGGCAAATGCAATCTCTTGTAATTTTAGTCATATAGTCATTGACATTTTACTGTAGAGAGCAATGACGCTTGGTTGCTTGCTCTACGAAGACATTCCAGATCGGATAGATTACACCACATTTTACAAAGGTATCTCTTTACTGTACCTGATACTTTCACCAAAGTAGTATTTCTTGCACTTATCATAACTTTTCTGTATATTTCAGAGTACAATATGCCAGACACATTTTTATCATGGTTTTTGATCACGGAACTACATGTATGGATGCTAATGATGCGTTTCATGGCAGAAGGAAAATACGGAAAATTCGTTAGAAAGCACCTAGTTGCCGCTATGTGGGAAGACGTCTCTATGAGAGTCACTAAGCTAGGTGTAAGAAATAGTGCTGATGCTTTGACTGACTTTCTTATAGGTGGAAATAGTAATCGGTATTGTCCTGTCTTTTCAGCCAATAAACAAGAATGTTCGATCAGATCAACTGACAGAGCTCTTTTATCAGTTCAATGCTGCCATTATTGGTTACGATGAGGGCATCATGTCCGACGACAAAGTACTAGCTGGTGCTCTCTGGAGAAGATTCTTTCGCTCTGAGTGCAGCAATCCAGAAAAACTTGAGCAGCTTTTGATCTATGTGAGGCAGCAGGTCAGTTATTCCTAAGAAAAATTTTTGAGACTTTTACATCCCTGAAAAACTTCTTAATCTTCCAAATCTTGCCATTGTCTTCCAGGTTAATTTACTGGACAATATCCCGTCACAGGAAGCAATGTCTTACCCTGGAATAAAATGGATGTATGCAAAGTCGACTAAGTGAATGTTACTTTTGCAGCTAATCAATAAGTCAGGGTTAATGAAAAGACAGGCATTACATATGTTTGTTTGTGTAAGTAAATTTATGCGTGTGTATGTGTAAATATATCGGAAAACACGTTCATAAGAGACAAAATATATCATCGTGAGCGTATATTTTTCCACAAAAATACACAAAACTAGTGCAACGATAATTATTCTAGAGCATATTATTTTATATTACAGTTTTTCCTCTTGTTTACATAATCCATTTGGATTTTACAGGGAAATGTTGCACAGCTTTTTTAGATCTGTAATGCTGGTAACTGCTCGGCACAAATAACTCTTCTTGCAGTCACTGTCACAGCTTGATGTTTCAGCTCGCTTAGGATTCTTGAGGAAGTGTCTAAAATCAGGGACAGTTGTTACTTGCCAGGATCATTCTCAAAACACATCAAGGATTTTACCTATAGTAGCGGTTCAAGTTATTCTTGTCATGTGACATTGTCATGAACCATTCATTGACAGATCTTATAGACAAGTCCTGCAGATTGTATTCTTCCTTGAAGGAGTACGACTTGTACCACTCCGGATTCTTCTCTGGATTCTCGTTTGCCTGTGTTAAGTTGTACGTCCAGTTTTCGTAATCCATTACCGCCTGTAACCGAGAAAGCCAATGTCTTTTATTAACTCTCCAAAAAATCGTAATTCTGCTTTTTAGCAGTACATGTTAATTTAATGGATTTAAACTTTCGAGAAGAAATAGCGAAAAAATCGTATCAGTAATTCGTGCTGTAAATGCTGTGAATAATTTAATTTAAAGTGCACATACACACACCCACCCACTTTTTGAACACACTACACACTTTCACAACAGTGTGCTTTCGTCTTTCTTTCTTTTTTTTTTTTTTTTTCATTTCTGGAGATTGAAGGAAAGTGCCTTCCAGTAAGATGAAGTGGATTAGTTTGTCCTGATTTATTATTAAGACCTTGAATAAGTTCTCGCTGTTTTACACACACAGTATCCAATGTCCTAGCTTCTGGATCATTCCTAATGTTTTCAAATATTTCGATACTGTTGTGTCATACTCGTAATGATTTTGCAAGTTCAGCTAGCGTTTGACATGGATCTTCATTAAATAATTCCTCTAATTCTTATTTCTCTTTATTCTCTAAATTCTCTTTATTTCTAAATCAAAATCATTATTCTTAAAACATTGAAACCAGTTTTTGGATGTCGTTTGCGACAAAGCATGTTTACCATAAGTACCAACAACAATTCGATGTGCTTTAGCAGCAGATTTCTTTTGAATAAAATAGTGTAATAAAATTCTCCGCTAATACTCCTTATTTGGCATAAAACTCGACATTTTTAAAAATAAAAAAAACATGTTTACACTGTGACGAACTAACATACACTGAAGTTCAAGCTTACAGATAGTACTTCCTTGTAAATGCATTACCATCTTAATTATATGCACGTAGCCTTAGTAATACCGTTTGTCAGAAAACAGCGATAACTTATTCAAGGTCCTGATAGAAATGTTATTATCTTGTAGATACTGATTTAAAAGTTTCCGAATCAACTCCAAGTAAAATCTTGCCTTTAATATTTTGTTGCCAGTTTTTAATTTATATAAGCAATAAATATCCGGAGTAAGATACATAATGTACAACAACTGTAATCGCTCGTCATATATACAGCATGTGGCCAGTTATGCAGAGCAACTATAGTCGCCCATTGTAGTAAAATGTAAGTATTACGTATAACTGAATTATTTTTTTTTTTTTTTTAATTGATTTTTGGCAACAACTACTAATGTCATCTTGCAATTACATGTGTAAATTGAAAAAAATAGATTTTTTAAAGAAAACATTTTTGTTTGTTCATCAATTTGACTAGTGCCCATAGAAATAGGTATACAGTGTTATCTAAAAAAAATTATCTAATATTTATATAGTACATGGAACACAATATAACATATAAAAAAAACCTCAGTAAACATAAGTCGAAGTGTGAACCGTTTTTGAGATATAAACATTTTGTACATAAACATCAGGATTTTTGAAATTGCTTTTTCTTCGTAAAATGTGTCCTTTTAACATCTTCCATAAGAAATGTGAAAAAGCCTTAGTAAGTTTCAAGGTCAACCATTATTAAAAGTGTATATACATTACTGTACTTAATCATTGTGATTTTTGAAATTGTTTTTTTTTGGACATCCTGTATAAAAAAAAATGAAAAAAAACTTGAAATGTTAATATGAAAAAAAAATATAGGACAAAAGATCAATCCTCAGTGAAGTATACATACTTTTATATGTGTTAGCTTATAAATGTTTTTTAGACAATCGACATAAAAAACGTTCATAAACCTAATATTAATGTCAGTAAAGGAAACTCACATAATCTCTACCGCTGACCCTATAAATCTTGTAATTGGGATTTAAATATGAGAAGGTTGTGATACTGCCACCATTCCAGGCGAGGTTGTTTGCCACCGTGTAGTCCTCCTTCTCATAGAATAGCTGCAACTCGTCGAAATGCGTGTGCCCGTTGAATTGTGCGGTTATTAGGTGTGAGTACCTGTTGACAATCTTGATGTATTCTCTGCGCCAAGTGCGCTGGCAGTGACTATCTGCGGCAGGTATGTGCGCTAATATGTGAACGTGCTCGCCGTCCTTCTCGGCCTTTAGTAACGTATTCGACAGCCACTGTAACTGTCCGTCGGGATCCTTTGGCTCATACCAGAGCCACCTGCATTAGTATTAACAATTATGAGGAATAAAGAAGTAAGAAACGTAATATTTAACGTAAATGATTATGACGTAATACATTACAGTCACAGGAGGGCTTTTATTTCTCTAGAATGAACTCATTTCACTTTGACAGAGAACTCTTTTTACTAACCATATTGCTTACTTCTTTTCCTCTTGCTAGCAATTAACGAACTTAATTAACTGATATTCATATAACAATTGCGCGTCTCACATAATAATTTTATATGATAACTGACGTCAGGCTTGATAACTGGTATTCACATAAGAGTTACATGTGATAGCATATATGTACCCTTTTATACGTACAGATGGATCAGTGAGAGTGTACATACAAATTTTGAGCAGTTAAAGAGTTAACAAGAGCTGATCACTATAAGCAGTATTCAAGATATATTTAGAATTTTGTTATACTATGACAAATTTACCGACAGTCACTTTTCTTCTTGAAGAAAAAGTCTATCTGTTCAGAATCATTACCTTTTATTAGTACTAGAACCACCAAAGTAATCAAAATGACCCGTCTATAATGTGTATAAAAATTTCTTGAATTTACAGCAAAACATCTTTCGAAAATTGCATTATTTTATTGCAATATATGAATTATTAAATGAATTAACATTTAATTTTTACATTGACATTTTTATTGACATTTTAATTGACATTAATTATTAAATGAATTTTTAAATGAATACACATTATCGCTTTGCTTAGTTTTTCTTTCACAAATGAAATGTATTTAGATATAACAGTGGCCGGTAATTCCAGTATTCAGACAGGCAATATTTCTTTATTCCTAGAATTACCAGTCATTCTATAGATACGTTTTTGTGAAAACAAAAGCACAACAAATTAAAGAAAAGTGTCAGCCAATGACTTACCCAATGTCTAAGGATTTATGAACATACGACATCACGTTCAATTTATCTTCTAATAACCGATCCTGCATTTTTCTCAAGGACGAATTTCTTTTTCGAAAATCTCATAAACATTGCATTGAGTTTATCTCGATGGAAAGAGATTTTATCGTGCTGGTATTATTAATTAGTACGCAATTTAATAAGCGGCTTAGTACTATACTCTTACCGATATAGATGAACGTGAGATCGGACATATGAAAAAAAAGCGGTTGAGGTGTAAGATCAATAACCCTGACGATCACGTACCAGTTGTAGCAGTAACACACGTTGTTGTTAATCGCCACTATCCTAAATCCCTTTCTTGGGCTCACGGTGTAAAATCCGCCTCTCATTATAGTCGACCTCGTCGACTCTGGTAGCCACCCAAAATTAATCCACATGTTTGCCAAATACTCGTAAAGCCACTTTGTACTTAGACCGACTTCCGTGACGGTCGAGGGAGCGAATCTGAAAGGTTGGAACGTTTCAATCATGACTGATAGATTTTTGAGGAATACGATAAACTTGGGACTCCTTTTACACGGTTTTTTAAACACTTTTCTTTTTATAGTGATATGTTGGCACTGGGCGTGGTCAGTAAGTCATTTGGCCTAGAATATACTGTCTAAGCTGAATTCAGAATCACCAGAACTATAGTATATATTGGGTGAATTAAAAAGTTTTGGGTGTTCTTTCGCTTTATTTCGACGATGAAATGAATATAGTTAGAATTATCAAAATATTAGATCAAATATACGCCGTTTTGTTCGATAACTTTTGTCGATTTTGAGGGCAATTTCATAATTCCGCGATTGAAGAAGCCCTCGTCCCTATTGGTAAAAAATGCTCCCAGCTTATTTTCAAAAGCCTCTCTTCAACCCAGTTTTGTAGCATCACGAAAATTTGACAAAAGGTGATAGTCGCTTGGTCTGGACTATACGGTGGGTGTAATGAAACCTCTCATCCAAGTTCTCGAAATTTTGGATGCGTCGTTAAACATGTGTGCGGCCTGACGTTGTCTTGTTGGAACATAACACCCTTTCTATTGGCCAATTTTCGCCGCTTCTGGTCGATCGTTTGCTTCAATCTGGTAAATCGTTGACAGTAGGGGTCCGAATTGAGTGTTTGGCCTGATGGGAGCAGCTCATAGAGGATGATTCCCTTTCGACCCCACCAAGCACACAATCAAATCTTTTTAACCGTTAATCCGGCTCGGCGATCGTTTGGGCTAGCTGCTTTTTTAGCTGTTGTTCTTGTAGCTGACCCATTTTTATCGCCAGTCACCATCCGCTGCAAAAATGGGCCGATTTCGTAATGTTTCAACAAAGAATCGCAGGCATCAATTCTGTCCAAAAGGTTTCTTTGCGTCAATTCGTGTGACACCCATACATCGAGCTTCTTCTCGAGACCAGCTTTATCCAAATGGTTCCAAACGGTTTTCTGGCTAATCTTCAATTCCTGGGCAATGGAATAAGTGCTCAGCTGCCGGTCCTACTCGACAATTTCCTTGATTTTATGCACATTTTCGACGATTGGTCAACCAAAGCACGCCTTATCTTCGAGGTTCATATTGCTAGAACAAAATTGTTGGAACCACCGCTTTGCTGTTGCATTCGATACTGTATTGGATCTACAAACACCACAAATCTTTTTAGTCGTGTGTTCCGAATTTTTACCTTAGTCACTCTGGTACAGAGGAATGTATCGAACTTTCTCTTTCTTTACCTCCATTTTGGAACGCTGTAATATACAACTGGCTTCACCAAACATAAGACTGACACAGAACTTTTTTTTAAAGCGTAACGCCACTTTAAAATCGCTGTATAGTATAACCCGATGCGATGTACAGGCTGCCCTCGACTTTCACACAATTCGCTATTTCGCCCATTTTTAAAAATTCAGCTTTTTAAGCTTTTGCACTCAGATGTCCCCTTTGAGGGGACATTGAGTCAAGCAGGCTACTGGGCCGCTCCCTCTCAGGGGACATCAGACTTTAGTCATCAATGTTGCTCGAATCAAGAGGTCAAAACAGTTTCAGTCCTACATTAGGGCGTACGTCAACGTGTTGTGTGCTTTGTTAATATATTTGTTCATGTTTAAATATTTCGCCCTTATAAACTGATAAACACGAGTAGAGGAAATAATTAAACGTTCCGAAAATGGTGAAGTTGTTACTTCAATCGGACGCTCGTATTATATAAATAGATCTACGATATGTTCAATGTCGAAAAAAAAATGTAAAATTAAGGGAAACGTTCAAAATTGACATCCCTCTACTTTCGATCATTCAACATTCGCACGCACTTTCAAGAATCAATTGTGTGCGAAAGTCGAGGACTCACTGTATACATCGTTAGATGTGGCTTAACACGTTCAACCCGGCGTGAACTACCGGTGGTTCACAGGCATTACTTTAATCTGGGAATATGAACTACCGGTGGTTCACTCGTCGTTTCCTCCGTCTGGTGGCGTGAACTACCGGTGGTCCACACCTAGTTTGCTCTGTCTGACGGCGTGGACCATCGGTAGTTCCAGACGAATAAACAATTTATAATCTCGAGTACGCCGACCATACGGACTTCGAAAAAATGCGCCGGATTGAACGTGTTAATAAAGACATCTAGCAAAAGAACACTCCGAACTTTTTACTTCACCTAATATATCACATGGAAAAACCAAATGTGATAGCCGAGTTTCGAACTTGCGTCCCCCGCGTGATAATGTTAAATGGATGTCGCATAGAGAAAGGAGTTTTATCAGCCTGGTTTTCCTAAGCATCGCAGAACCGAGAAAGATTCTGCGACGTTTAAAGCGTATTTATTGACACGTTCTGACATATTTTAAACACGTTGAATAACAAGAATAAATAGATAATTATATAATTATAAGAAGCAGGTTATTCAACGATTGGTGATTGTTATCGATGATATTCCTTTCGGTTCCAAAACCAACAGTCAAATAAATAAACGAAAATTCTATTTATATATTGATGATGCAGATATAAATCAGGAATATCATTAACTTCGAACAGTCAATGTCTAACAGACGAAAATTTTTTTAATTTCTCTAAAATATCTTACAAATATATTATCCTTATCGCGTTACTGCACAAGCTGAATTACAATCTAATAATTGTGTAGCACTGAAATGTTTGCAATAAGATAATCTACAACATTGCCATATGATACGTTCCCAATTTAAATGTTGGGGTTAGCTACAATTCTTACAGCTACAACGTGTTAAATGCGTTTATTTTTCACCTTTCTTTGATTTTTTGCATGCTGTACTTGCCTTTACCGAATTTCTTTTATTATATTTTGTGAAGATTTCAAAGAAGCTTAATGCGATGCTCAGTGTCTTGGAAAAGAATTACAGATCTAATATTTGGTCTAATGTAGAGCAAATTTGAAACATATTTGCTCAACTTCAGACCAAGTATATGTGTATTTGAGATTAGAAAGGAATTCGATAGAAAATATTTCAGACAAAGAAAATAATTTTTTTCAGCAGTAAGAAAATGTATTGTTTGTAGTATAGTAGAAAGTGACGATGAATAGAGTTGATTTTTGAAAAAAGTATTTTCTTCATTTTCCTTAACACATTACCTTTTCCATGGTGCCCCTGTTGAGTAAAATATTATTAAATTTAGTTTTCTACTTCATATTGCTTTTTCGATTATTTACTCTGGTTTAACGCGGTTTAACTTTAAGTTTCATAGAATGTAACAAATCATTTGTTGGATGTTTTTTTTCGATGGTACATATCTGTTGTGTAAAATGAGTCCCAGGTGTATGCGATTGGTTCATCAAAGCTAACAAATTTAGAGGGTGGGGCTCGTGGTTCCCAAGAATCGGATACACCGGTATTCCTTCGAAAGTCTCGTAGATCTTTGTGTAACTCTTGTTCAGGCTCTCCATATTTCCCTCCTTGGTGGTTTCCCATACACCGTGGTCTATTATGTCTCCGGTGAAATATATGTAGTCAATATTCTGCAAAGCAAAAAATTGATGAATCATGATATACCTCGATTCCAACAGCGGACAACCATATAAATCACAGTAACGACTGCAAATCAGCATTTCTTTTAGCATAATGTGGAAATTAAATATGTGATCAAAAATTCTGTACGTGCATTGATAACGAGTGCTATAAGAGGCTGTTACTCAAAAATTGAAAATAAATTAGTATAACCGCATTCTTCGGTTATTTTATTTTCAATACCACCTTCCTTTATCTGAGTCAAGGCCTAACGGTTTAAGTAGGTGATGGACAAAAACGATAAATGCTCAACGCGTGGTATTCGAGCCTTGTTGGATAAACAGAGACGGATCGGGGTTTGCTGTAGCGAAACAGAACGTTATTGTCTTGTTGCTATTTCTTATGCGTCCAAACGATTCGCGAGATTTATGTACATGCCTATCGGGTATAGATTTTCGTTTTAAATATTCAAATAAGGGGAGAGGGAGATTCAAGGCTTCCTCTTCTTATCCCTACCGAATAAAGTATTAATCCTACGATAATGCGCGTGAAGGATTTCTTGGATATGGTTTTTTTGGTGTATAGTGAGGAATGCTTTTCACTGCACTGGCAAGTTGGATAACCTCTTTGAGGGCGCACAAGGGCGAGTTCGACAAAGATTTTTTTTTTTAAATTCATTTTTCGACAACGACTGCTAAGATCATTTGGCCTAGGACCCACCGTTTAAGGTGGGTTCCGGAACCATCAGAGCTACGGTATACTAGTCACATAGAAAAACCAGAGGTGATGGGCGGTATTCGAACCCGGATCTGCCGCGTTGCAGTCTGAGCTTCCACCCACTACACCACCGTAGCTCCTTCGACAGAGATTGCCTCTCCGAGATTACAGAGAACTCGCATCCGTGCATTAACAGGCTGGAAATCGTCGGGGAGAGCACACGAATGTCGATCTAATTTAACTCCGATTCTGATATCGTTGTACGGATCAGCAAGAATTTCGAGAATTCACTACCGTGGTGCTATTTGTACACACGAATCCTTGGTTTGAGGCATCTGTAATAGCCGCGGATGCTAGCGATTTTGCTTTATACTCAAAAGTCGGTTTGACTCAGTTATCCGTTATTTCTCGTTTACTAATTTTCTAAGACTTTTATATCCGACGTGTGATCTGACTCCTTCTCCGAATGCCGATCTATGGATCGAACCTTTGCTTCTTTGCTCGATGTCGAAAATCGGAATAGAGGTAGCGCATGTGCGTTAGCCGTTCCTGTTTCCTAGGAGGGATACTCCCCTTGTGGTTCACTGACATACGAGGTGGGACACACCGACATACAACACCGACGCGTAGGTGGGTTGCACAGAGGTATTGTACTGTGGGATAGGAGATTTGTACGTATGTAGCCGTACAGGGTATAATGTACGGTTACATTAGATCAAAATTCACTGAGCTATCGAACGGGCCAGTTTAAAACATATCATTACCAGAAAACGTATTTAAAGCATTGCACTGAGTTATTTATGAAATAATATTGAAGCTTTAAAAATTTTCAAAACATCCACTTTCAGACCATAAGACATATTGCCTATATTTCAACATATTTTAATGTTGAAATGTTAATAATTTTGTTAAAATGAAAATACAATCTGAAAATACAATCTTATTGTTTAACCCTTTGAGTACATTTGACGAGTGAGACTCGTCATGTGTTTACTTGGGCGAAGTTACGGTGGACGAGTCTGACTCGTCATCTGAGTTTGATAAGTAGGCGTTGATTTTTGCGA
>JBCFXI010002425.1:0-23006 GCA_038496175.1 Ampulex compressa | reverse complement strand
ATCGTCATCCCAGTCCTCGATTTCGATTCTGAAAAGGCGCAAGATCCGAAAGAGTCTCTGGCGCTTTACGAAAGCCTCGATACTCATTGCCCGCGCGTTTTTAGTTTCCTCAAATCCGACAAAGGCGAGGGGCGACGCTATTCGTCTCCGGAGATTCGGCCTGTAGATCCTGGGAGTTACAACTGGGGGCAAGGAGAAATTCTGGTGGAAGTTGTTTGCACCCATTAAAAGTTCGAGCGTCGGCCAAGTCGCCGGGAGGCCATCGCGGGAAGAAGAACGTGAGAAATGAAACACGATTTCCGCCACGTATATAACCATCTCCCTTCGACGAGCCGACACCCGTGCGCTCCGCTGCGATTCCTCAGGATTTACGTGACGGAGTAGTTTGTTAGGTTTGAAACCGTGCGCGCATTGGAAATCGATGCTTTACGCGCCAGAGACACCAACAAAACGCATAAAGGGCGTTTTATCTTATCCGTTTGTCGTTTTTAGAACGACACCCAATTCCTTCCTTTTTCAAAAAAAAAAAAGTGGGTTTTTTCCGCTCTACTTAATTGTAATTACATATTGTGCAAATTTCTGAGTGTACATTTTTCGTGATTTTCTATCATTTTCTTTACGGTATAAAAGTGATCGGACGGATCTTCTTACTTTTTCTCATTTTTCTCTATTTCTCCTTTAAAGAGTCTACTCAGAGTCTCTTGATATACCGGGGAGGTTGTTTTGTTCTTTTTTTTTTATATTGAGTCGACAAGTAAGTAATTGACGACAAATAAGAGCTACGCAACCAAACGTCACAATTTTTTTTTTTTACCGAATTACAATCGAAGTATGAAATGTCAAAACATCATAGATTTGATATTTTGAATACGTAAATATACCTAAAAATCGTACCAAAATCATCCGACAGTGTAATCCGTAATTACTTTCTTGCCAATTTTAAAAAGATCCATACCATCTCTAGGACCCGCCCTGGGAAATTTGACGAAGGTAATTCCGGCAAAATTGCCAGTGGGCAGGATGCAAAATTGTTTTGGCCATGCCAAACTCACGCGGATTACACGCGCAGCTCTTCTTGTGCTCAATTTTCCGGCAAACCAGTATATTTGTTGACAAACATGCCTATACGCGTGTTAGGCCGGCGTTGCTTGCTCACTTTACACTCGCCCGGCTGTTTATGCTCATCGATCTGCTTGCCCGCGTTTGCTGGCGCGCGTCATTTCGGGGCAGATTAGTAATTTGTGGATGTTCACGGTTGATTGGTATCGCTGCGTCTAATTCCCGCCGATGAGTTTCGAATTAAACGCGGAACGGATTAAAATGTCCCGCCAATGGCGTAACGAGAATTAGGTCGGTGCGCGAATTGCAAATAATTAATCGGCGATCCTTTCGCAAAGTCCGACGAATTTAAGGATTTACGGATGGATGTATTTCATAACCCGGCCGTTTAGCGGCCCGAATAAATATCCTGGCCGCTTAAGCGGCGCGTTCTGTTTACGCGAAGAGTAAAAACGAGCTCAGTTTATGCCCCGACATTGACCGATACGGGCTTGCTTGAAAAATCTTGAAAGCAGAAGCCACTTAAGAATACCACCCAGTTTGTAATGTAAATTTACACGGAAATAAGTAGGAGATTTCGAGATTTTCTTTCTCCCCTCCCTGTATCGCTCAACGTCCAAAAAATACCCCACCATTTTTCCTCCATTCATAAGTACACCCTTACACCGTTCAGCGTATTAATAACAGGGGTAAATCGCGTAACGATGACAAAGGCGCGAGGATCTTCGCGTTCCTTTCTCGTTCCGTCGTTCCGTCGTTCCTCCTCCCGTCGTTCCCCCCTTCCGTCGTTCCAAGCTAGACATTCAAGGTCCGCCATCTTGATAGTGCCGGTCGTGCAAATAAAATATTAATCTTCCCCCCTGGAAGTCGCTTAATCGTCGGTGCCGCATCTGCATATCGATTCTATGCAGTTTCGGTCCGCGAACTGCGCCGACCTGCAGCGGCCGTGTACGGCTTATGCGGGGATTCAGGATCGATCGGCAAGCAGGCCGCGCCAACTTCGAGTCAACTGAATAATGTTCCGTCTACGTCGATTTGCACGCCATCGCCGCATTAGCTATTGGCAACGGATCATAACTGCCTCCGGATAGCCAGCCGAGTACTGCAAATCGCTTCCGTTACACTTTCACGAGGATTTATATCGGAAGTACTCGCGGCAACCCCAACCGTGCCGCCGCCACTGTCTCCGAGCTCGTTCACGATCCTGATTGGAGCAATCGCGCTGGATTGGGAGATTGTCCAATTTCTTGCTCCAAAAAGGCCGCGTCGCAGTCCCGAAGGTTGCAGGTGGTAAGCGAAATCCTTCTATAGTGTTCAGAGTTTTGATTCTGGCTGGAGAAAATTATTGTTTTATAATTCTCTCCCTTTCTCTCTTTTTTAAATTAATCATTATGTCTTAATATATTCATAAGTTATTTAGTTAATTAATCATAATATCTTAATATATTCATAAGGAGAGAAATTTAAGAAAGGAGTGTTTTTTTTTAACTTATATATTTTTTATTTTTGAGAAGTGACATGTCGAAGTAGTTGGCAAATCTTGATCTTCTTCCTTGATTTCTTCGACTATACCGTGGATAATCTATCTATATATCTCTTCTTGATGTTAAGCATATTCCAAGAAAAAGATTTGTGAAGTCGTCTTATTTTCTGAATCTAAATTCTTAAAATCTCTTAGGTGTAATAACGAACTGGTGTATTATATGGTTTTTTATATAGTTTTTGACTTTGAAATGTATTGGTAAGCCTGTATTCTGAATTTTTTAAGTTTTACACACACACACACACAGTTCTGAAAATACTATGTAAATCACGACACTGGTATAAGTCGTGGATGATGGATATCATCTGGTTTAGGCTCTGTTATGGTAATCACATTATGCGTTACAATATGTCATCAAAAGTCAGATAGGCGGTGCACAACGATTAATGGTATATAGGGTCGAATTGGAAACATCTGTTGAAAAGCGATTAACCTGACACATGGCGCAAAACGTATACACTTTTTTAACATTGCACAGTTCTGTCATTTTGCAATTTTATCGAAAAACAGGCGCTATTATTAATCTCTTCAAAGACGAAGCTTTTCCAACGAGAAAAGTACGATTTGATCGTTTCTTCGAATATACATTATTCACCTTATATCAACAACAATTTGATAGACAAGAAAAAATCAGAAAAATAATAAAAGTGCACGAAGAAAATTATATCCACGTACAAATGTAACCTTTCACTCTTATTGTTAGTTTAAACTAAACACAGGCATTTATGTCAGTATACACGAAGAGATTAATGTACATTGCCTTCGGCAGAAGTGAAAGTGAAGTTACTTCAAAACCTGACTTCCCCTCTTCGAAGCCAATGCAAAGCCAATAGACTTGATCCAGGGATACCGCGGCAGTTTGTAATCAATTTTCTTACCCTGTATTGCGAAAACTCGTTTGTCCGTAACGACTTCAATTGGATTTACATAGCATCTCTCATTTGCAACACAGTACTCCTCGCCTTTCTCACGAGTCTGCCCCTTTCAAGTACGCGGAAATCGATTTTTAAGATATCATAGACACCTTTATTCTTGCGCTTTTCCTACAAAATCTCTGGCGTTAGAACAGGGCGTAGATCGAAATACCTTGGACGGAGCGGTAAAAGTAAAGAAGCGAGCAGAAGTCCCGTCCTCTTCACGTACTCTCCGCATTTGTTTGGCCCCGTTGTTTCTCTCGACGAGCACTTTGTCTTTTGCATTTTTATGGCTTCCATCCACCACTTGGCAGAGTTATGGTGATGCACTGGATGAAAGTGCTTTTTCAAGAAAATCTTCAAGAAAGTTAATCGTTATCTTTATGTCAGCTCGTAAGTCGAGTATCTTGAAGCTTTGATTAAAGCTCGTATTATTTAAATTGATCCAATCCTTCAGTAATAATGACTATGATTATTTAGATTCAATTTTATAGTTTGCACTGGATTTAGAGTATCGATCAATTTGCACTATACTCATCGAACAAAACGTAAATTGTGCATCAAGATTGATCAGAGAATCCGTGATAAGCAACATACACTAATCTGATAAACACTCTTAAACTATTTCTATAATTTAATATTTAAAAATGCTACCGCACGTGCCAAGGTACCTGTTACTTACATATTATACAAACCTGATGCACATTTTACTTTTCGTTGTATCAAAGAAGCTAAAACTTTAAACAATCTCAAACATTGTGTAGAATATTGTTCAATTTCATGCAGAATAAGTTTATTAGCATTTATTAAATAAAGTTACATATAGCACGAATGTTTATCCTTGAAAAAAAAAAACTCAGATCTAATAGCGTCGATCGCTATTTTATTTCCAACTGCAAATCGCAGATTCGTTGAGCGATAAGCGAATGAAGCGTTCGAGAACATTGCTTTGCTATCGTAAAATCGAAGAATTGGGACGTTAATGAGGCGTCAAAACTCCCAGCACGCGCCAAGACTCTGCAGACGTAAGCCGTTCGACACGAGATCCGTTTAAGCTCGTCAAAGCGGCGGAACTAGTAGGCGACGTCACTCCAAAGTACAAACTGCAACTCACTCGTTAATTTACGCGGTGGAAGTTATTGCAGGGACCCCAAGGGAACTGTCAATGCTCGGCGGCAGGCGTTGCCCGCGCGTTGCGTAACGAGAAATTCTCACATACATCAGAGTTATTAATGGATCGTCTGAGGACGATGCGCCAAAGAAAGTCGAGGGCGATCGTAGCAGTGCGAGGCTTTTAACTTTTATTTCTCGTTATATCGATGATTGGCCACCGAAGCTGAGGTTTTATTCATACTTCTCTACTTAATCCTGTAATACTTAATGCATACCAATAATTCCGGATGTAGAACAAAAGTTTCTCTGATTGTTCGCTTGTTCAGAAAAATTTGCTCGAAAGCCTAATGTTTTTCATTTATCTATAATAACTTGGATAGATAACAAGTACGAACGAAAAGCTGATATTACTTAATTGCTTCTATTAGGTGTACAACATCGCTACTGTTCACTTTCTTGTATGTTCGTCGCTAAAGTAGAATTTCCAGGTCCAGGTTTTCGCGCTTGGACGCGAGGCCGTTGGCTGCAAAAACAGGAATAATCGGAAATTCGAGGAGGAGGAAGCCACCGTGAAATCCGTAGCATCGAAATGGGGGCGAGGGCAGAAGGAAGCGCGAGATAAGAACGAGAGGGCGAAAGAAACGCAAGAGTTTCTGAAAATAATTGCTCGGTTGCTCCTTTACTCCCCGGCCGCCATTACTGCTGGCTAGATCGTTGAAAGGAAAAACCTCCGTAATCGTATTTAAAATTGACAAATTTATTGCGGCCCGCTACCTTTTTCTTGCGCAGCTCATCAAATTGTCTCCTCTGTACATAATCTGTGCCGATACCCAGTTGGTTAATGACGAGCAATTTGTCCCGCGAGTGTTTATCGGAGGGATCGTTTGAGGAAGAGGTAATGAGGTCTGAAAGAAAACCACCGCCACGAAAGTATTGGCTCCCTTATCGGCTTCTAGAAGGATTTATTTCATTTCTTATTTTCACCAGGACTCACGGGTTTGATTTATACATCCGGAAACTGATTGAAATCGCCCAACGTAACGATGACTAAGAATCTACTGATAATGTAAGTTGATACCTTTTCCACAAAAAAAAGAAATTAACATGTTCTATATTGCAAATGCACTTTGATTATTATAATATAACGTATATACCAAGAGTGTGGAATTTGAGGTTACGATATACTGACCAGACAAATTGGTATAAACATACATTGTACTCACGAGTTATCGTTATAGGGAATTTATAAGTATTTTCTTCGCGTTAAACAAAGAGAACAGACGTAAGTATAAAGCTTGTGTTGTATAAAGCTCGAAATTTCGATCTTTCTCGCCTCGATTTACTTCGCGATACGCGACATTTTGACAGCTGTGTCACGTGACGCTCCATACGAGAGCATAATTCGATCTATCGAAGCCTTGTACGCGCCAAAAACACAATCTCGGGAGTATGCACAGCGAGAGTGATGGTTCCTTGGAGAAAAACGCTACCGGTTAGTAATCTCCCTCCCGTTCCACTTCCGCGCAAAAGTTCGGCGGTCCTGCTGGTCGATTTAAGCGGAAGTATACGCGGGAGTTCGAGTAACACAGATGCGTTCGCATGGCCCAACGAGTTAAACCACAAACTCAATTGGACGTCAGAAAGAAACTCTGCAACAAATGGGCGAAGTCTGCTCCGGACACATCTCCGGCCTTAGTCATTTGACGCCTCATTTCTGTTGCCGCAAAAAGCGGGGTAACGACCACTGACTGTGTACGAGCCGCGTATCGACTTACTTCGTGTGTATGCCACTGTCCCTACAATGGGCGTTCGCCTGTATTAACTTAACTACTCTTCGGGCTAACGGTAAAGTAAATCGGGAGGACGATAATAGCGACAACCGCGACAAAAATCGTCCCTCGCACGCGAATCTCTTTGCTCCGCTACGTGGAAGTTATTAGTGAATTTGAGGTTATCTCCTTGACGTACCATGACGAGTTGGGGTTCTTATTCGTTTTATGTACCATTATAGATTTTGATAATTAATTGCATATTAACCTGATTAGATGTTATATAAGGATTCAAATTTGAAAATAAAACGTTCTGTTTCTAAGGTTGCATATGACAGTTTGGTTGAGCCGAATTAAATAGTATTTTTTGGATGTATCAGATTCCATTTTGTTTGTATGCTAAGGGGTTAATCGAGTCCTTGAATTTTCGTATCGAGATATGATTTCTGACTAGGAGCACTGCGTTAGTCAAAATCACTTACAGGTTGTCTCATAGAAAAATTGGTTCATACTTATTAGCTTTGTGTTTTCACATTTTATTTAACCATATTGTTCCTTACACTTCTTTCTAAGGTACATATGTAAGGCGTACCTAAATATATCTGAAAAATTGTCGAAGGTTCTATTATTAATCGCAATAATTATGCTAAAACTGCAGTTTGTACCACAACCGACATACGACAAAAATGACATTCTACGAAATAAACAAGGTATTGAAGAAATTTCATTCGGAAATTCCTCGAAATATTATTCGAGTTATTTTTTTTTAAATCCTAAATCTCGGTGGAAGATATTACAGCTCGAAGGTGTAAGCTATTTGCATGAAAATAAGGGCTCCTAGTAATGCGGTCCGATGGGCGCTTTACCGGCAATTGTGATGCCGAAGCTATGGCGTCTAAGAATAACCCTGTAGCACGAAGATTACGCTTCCCAGAAGCCGGTATCGTTGCCCCTACATGCGCCCAAAATAAAAGGCGGTGCAAAACTTTTTAGAGCAAACAACTCCGGCGGATTACCGCGGCCTGGATATTCGCAGCACGTAAGTGCATATACTTACAGAGGAAACAATCTCTCAGGTAGACGAGAAAATGTTATCAGAGACAACGGCTTCCGCAACGAAACTGAGAATCCGCGCTTACGGCCAGATAAAACAAACGGATTAATATACCTAGCCCGCTTATCTCCTTAATACCCGCCACTGATCTTCCCCTTTCAATTATGCGCTAGTTATATCGACCAAATCAGACCAGCTTTATAATTATCCCCGCAATGCTTACGCATTTTGAAAATAATTATCACTTGTAAGACACGGTTTCCGTACTGTTATTTTTTACAATTTTGTATATATCTATATATGTATTTATATATGTGTATATTTCAGAACCTTCCGATTGGAGTTACAGTTTTTTACAATTCCTTAATTCTACTGCTTCATCTCTTATCCTTTAACCTAACTTTATCTAATCTTATCCCACCTTACTTATCGCTGTTACCGAATACCAAAATTTCACTTCCTTTCTGCCTTGATTAATTCTTGTCTTATTTTTGAGATGATTGCCTTGTGAATTTTTAAACGCTGTTTGTCGATCTTCATTTAAATCTCGTTTAATTTCCACTTCGATAGGTACTATTCTGGAATCTTTTCCGGTCAAGAGATATTCTCGTGCGAATTTTGTTACACTATGAATACCAGTCTTTGTGCTATCTGTATATTAAACTTTTAGAATAATAACTTAGAAAGTGTTCGGAGCAGAGCTCAAATATATTAATAAACCATCCTGGTTTATTTATTTTACGCCACTTTCGTTACACCAAGGGCAACTCCCTCGAAGAAATCACAAACTATCTCACAATTAATTATCCACGCCCTGCAAACTCATCGATTACCTCCACGGCTTAAATAAGAACATTCCTGATTCTCTGTATCGCGCCAATTCATCCTCTCGCTGCTCAGAAAGCAGGAAGGAGCTTAACAGGCGTTTCAGAAATAAGGTCAACCGTAGGACTTGCTCGTACAAAGGCAAGGTCTTCGATGTCCGAAGACACCGCCTTGACTCGGCGTTAATATTAAACGGCACCAAAGAAGTCCGCGCATCTGCTTAGCCACCCTCGAGATGTTTAAAAATGCAGATTGCGGCGCGTGCTATGGACTGAGAGCATCGTAGTCAGCTGAATTCTAAGGAGTTCACTTATCTCCCACCGAGCGGCTCGTTAGGGACGCTCCTAATGTCGGCCTTGCATTCATACTCCCGCGAATGCCATTAGCTAATAAAGTCGGCGCGATCGTTGGCCGTTTACTGACGTATCCGCCGTTTCCGTATTCCAACATAGGCGGCCGGCTGCGCCGCAAAATAACCATGGTTGGCCTGAACCCAAAACCCTCTATGGACCATTACAGCACCGGGATAACGTACCATTCCCCACTTATTTTGCATCGTTTCCCGTAAGTGCCGCATAAAGGATTCAGAGGCAAAGTGATCCAAGTCCGGGGCGAAATTTTGTCGGTTCTAAAATAATATCAAATATGAATCGCGCTTTTAGAGCCCGGCTTCGTTAATTGCGCGGGTGACGGACGTGTTTATTGGCCCCGCGAGGTCCCTGAGAAATACTTTCTTACACGCGGAAGCCTCGCAAGGCAGGAGGAGCATATCCCGTGGCTACGAATTTTACGAGCCGTCTTTCTTTCTTCCCTCGCACCACCGAATAGACTCCGCCGAGTAATTTATTCCTAAATCATTATATCCTTTAATTACGCCGCGTAATTGAGATATTATACTGGAAGTTGGCGGCGCGAAATATAAGCTGAGAGGGGGGCAGGGGGGTAGGGGGAACGAAGCGCTAAGGCGAGCTTGAGAGCGCTCTAACCGTATGAAATCTTCCCAGGCGATGCCGGGTTAACCGACCTTCCCGGATCGATGCGATTTAGAAGCCATCGTAATTTTCATAAGTATCTCCCTTGTCGGGAAATCGCTATTGTTATACCTAGCACCTGCAGCGCAGCGGCGCACACGCGGAGTCTTTCATATGCCAAACGATATTGGCCGAGCACTTTTATGGGCCATGCAACGCCGAGTTTACGATCCGGTTCGACGATTAAAGGCAAAACCAGAGTATAAGGGTGCTGGCAATGACACTCCCCCGACCACCTTTCGTTAGTTTATTTAGTCCACATTGCGAGACACTGCAGTTGCACTGCGCGCCGTATATCGGCCGGAATGGCATCGAAGGCTATCACTTTTCAACCGCGGGAGCCGCGGGACGCGCGCCAGGCTTTGCATACGGACTTCGCTTTCATATCGTAATAGCACGCCCCCGTAAGAGACCCGCTAGACGACGCCATTGGGCGGGGAGAAAACGATAAGGAAGAGCGCAGGGGCCTGCGACGTGAGTATTGAGGGACGTTTGTTAAATCGTTGTAAATAATTCATGGGTTTATGAAATGCTAGAAAGCAGGACAAACTTGGCGAGCCACGTTGGACATTATTGATTCGTGGGAATTAATGATTGGAAAAAGACGGACGGACAGTTTGGTGCTTTATTGTCATAAGGTGGCTTGGAATATTCGAAAGTAGATACAGGTGTGTGAATCGAGTGCTTCGGTTGAAATATATATATAAGTGTATAAATTAGATATGAAATAATGGGTAAATGGACAAAGTAGAGTTCTGGATATAATTAATTCGCGTGTCTAGGAAATCTTATGAAACGGATGAACGAACTCGGTGATCCTATGGGACATTAATAATAGGAGGAGACGGATATAAGATTGGTGCCTTCATTATTATAAGGTGACTTTAAGTGTTTCAATATGTAAGATCTATATAATATACAAGGAACAATGAGAAAATGGATAAAGAAGAATTCTGGTCAAACTTCGACTTTTGAACGATGTACGTAAGTTTTTAAGCTTATAGAAGCAAAGAATTATTGAGTCCACTATCCATCACCCAGTTAGTTTTGGTTTTCTAGCTAGTACCATTTCTTACAGTTATATATATCTCGTAGACAAAGTTCAAAGCGTATTTAATGCATACACTTACTGATTAGCGTATACATTTACCTAAGATTACAGTAAAAGTACCAACTCAATACCAGTTTATTTTAAATATAAGCGCTTATTAGATAACGTCTACAGAAAAGGATACGAAAATATATATAATGCATTCACTGAACAAGGTTTACATTAGATTCGTTGTGAATACATTTACCGCGCTAGTGCTTCTTCCGCAACATACGTCTAGATATACATAATTTGAGGGATACGTCCTGCAACGAAGGGATATTAAGAAATAAAAAAGGCTGCATCTTGATCCGCGCAAACTTAGGCAGATACACCTGTCTAGATCGGCCGTTTAGATTCTCCCCTTAAAGGTGTCGCGCTCGGGAGACGTCTCAGTTTATTTTGTATCCTATTGGTAAACCTGGCGTTTCCTGCATTCTCCTGCTGACTCGTTCCAGCAAGAGAAGGTATTAATCCACTCACATCATATATAAGGACATTCACAGCTAACTACGGTATCGTATTTAAATACGTATGTACACACGTACCTTTATTGCAATATATAATACATAATAATTGTATAATAGGTTAAAACGAACATGTACATTTGATTAATCAATAATACAAAGCTGAATCCCACGCCACGAAACAACAAATCATATACTGACGTACTGTTTAAAATGGCGCATGCGCAAAAGCCACTTACCGATGTACCGATCAAAGTGACGCATGCGCAAAAGCTCTACTTTACTGACGTACCCTTCAATACGATGACATGTGCCAAAGCTACTACAATGGCGCACCGGAGCTAAGAGGTTAAGTACGGTAGGTCGCAGAACCTTCTTCCAAACGAAGTGCTGCACCAGACGGTTGTCAGCTAAGCATGCATCGGAATTGCACGACTCGTCTTTTCGCCCGGCTCTTAAAGCAGTGCCGATTAGAGATGCTCGATGACGCGATCTCTCACGAGGAACGCGGAGCCCGAGAGCTCGGCCGACTGGCGATCGGGCTGGTGAAAAAGTGATTTAATTAGCCGAAAGATACGATATCTAATTACCGCGGGCAGGGGCAGAGCCGTGGAGCATTGCGAAAGTGGCACCTTAACGATTTCATCCGAAGGTGTGTTTCCCAGAAATCCTACCACTACGCGTCATCTTCTGGACGCACGTGTGAGCGAGCGTGTATCCAACGTGTCTACACGCCAGAAAATTATGCCGATCGAGGAGCGTACACCAATCGTATACGACGAGAGAAAAAGAGAGATGAAGATAGGGACACGGGGAGAGAGAGAGAGAGAGAAAGAGAAAGAGAGAGCGAGAGAAGGAAGGAGAGAGTAAACGAGCGCTAGCGCATTTGCCGCGAGTGTGACGGCCACTTTTGCATGTAATTTATTATGTGCATAATTAGGATAACGAATGACTTAACGACTTTCCGCTCACAATTAACGAGGGAATATCGGGAGCGCCGTCGGGGTACGGAGACGACTTTCAAGAGGCTGCCACGGTGAGAACGGTATTTCACTCGAGTCGCTCCTGGACGAAAGCCGAAAGGTCGTTCGCAATGAAGAACACCGTCGCGTTCAACCCGTTCCTTCGCGACGATACCCGGTTGAAAAGCCTCTCCACTCCATAACAAGATAATAATGTATATAATTCTCGGCCGACGAACCAATTAATTCCTCGTGATGTCTTGGTATAAAAGTCATCCCCCTTTCGAGTAACTTTCGTCCGCTAAATGCTTCAGAACTAAGTATTCCGATTGAAGAGCTAAAAGAATATACGTCGTTTCGAAACATTATTTTATTTACTTTGCATATTTAAGGGTTGTATACAAAGACTTCCGTTTAAAAATATTCGACAAGCAACTCTTTGTACACGCTGTACGCTTTGTCAACAGCGCATGGAAACAATTAGCAATTAATGGAGAAAAAAAGAATCCTATCTGGTTCTGTCTTTCTCTTTAAAATTACAAGTATATCCCTCTCTCTCTCTCTCTCTCTCTCTCTCTCTCTCTCTCTCTCTCTCTCGACAGATTGGACCAATACAATGCGCGCATAAAAATATCTCCTCGTTTCCACGCAGGAATACTGGTAGGCTACTTAGAGCTTAGAAAGTAACTTCCAGGACGGGGGATCGTAAATTGAAGTTTTCCCCTCTTTACCGTTGGGCCAGAATGAGTGATCGATAATATAGCCCCGGTACGAGCTGTAAATGGCGAACGGCATAACATTTTAATGGCGAATTTAAGCCGTAAGTGAAGAGGGCAATAGTTCCCGGCTAGAGGTTGCATGTTGGGCCATATGCTGCTTCGGATTAGGAGCACATATTACATGCAAAGTGTTATTACGAACGGCTGGAGGCGCCTTAATTAGTATTATTATCGAGATAATAATATGAATGCAGGAACGCCGACACCTGGAATCTGACGCTCCCACGGCGCTTTATAATTGAGCAGTTAGAGTAATCGCGGTGATACTCTTCCCCTAAACGCTTAAGCGCGATTTTAATTATCTTAAGCCTCGCCGCTTAGGAAAGCGCGCCCGCGCCAGGAATCGCGATTAGGCCAGGGATCGCCATTAATACGCTCGCATCGTATTCGCGATTAATTCTCCCCGCTCCGGCGGACATCGATGATGCTCCCTTTCATCCCGGCTCCTCCTTTTCCCTTCCCCCCCCCCCGTCACGCCCGAATTTTCCTCGCGCAAACAAAGAGAATAACGTCCGCGCCGGTAGCTCCCGAAGTTTCGAAATTTATCAACTATAATGCGCCCGCCTACGAGCTTACGGCCGCATAATGTACGCGGCCGTATATCAACGCTTAATCTCGCGAAGTATGTATTTTATTGTCAGGTGGAATCAATAAATGGGACCACCGGAATGGGCGCGCGAGGATCGCCTTCCGCGCCTCCCCTTCGCGCAATGTACGGAGTCCACCCCTTTAACTTTATCCCCTTTCTCCCCTGTGACGTAATGGGTGCATAAATTATACAGGCTGAAATATGCTAATGCCGGCCACGAGTCGCGCACTGCCTCGGCGGGGGATATGATCTAATAAAAAAGTCAGCATCCTGGAAGGAAATTTTAAGAGTCACCGCCACACAATGGATATATGTATATATATATATATATATACATACAGAGGGCCGCGAGGCCGTCAAATCGTACCTCTCGCCGCTCGCCCATTATCATAATTAATTATGCGCCCGATATTAGCTCATCGTCCTGGCAGCTTATCGCACGGCGAATGGGGCCGATATCAATCGGCCGAGTATCGCGTCCAATTTCGCTTCCTTCTCTCCCTCTCTCTCTCTCTCTCTCTCTCCTCTCTCTTTCTCTACCTCTCTTCCTCCCTCTTTTTCTCTCTCTTCTCAGCGGAGAAACATGCATATCCGTTTCCTCCTTCGGAGTACGCGAGAGAGAGAGAGAGAGTGCGGCTCCCTGCCACCGGTAGTCGGGCCCCGCAAGGAAGATAATAAGTTCATGAATATTTACGAGGCCGTTTTAACATTCGACGAATTATTCGCGGGCGTATCAAAAAGGGCACGATATCTTGTCTTCGTGGAATAAGTTATTTCTTTCGGTCCAAGAGCGTGGCCCGGCATGAATGTAGCGGGAGCAATTTATTTAATGGCCGGTACGCGCCGCGACGGAAATCTGGAGAATAACCCCCCAACAATATCCCCCCCCCCCTCCTTATATCCGCCCTTGTGACCCCCACTTTCCCGGTTTTTAACGTCCTCGCGTTTCTCGAGACGAAGCGAGCTGAAAATCGGCGCGGAGCCCCATCGGCCTGTTCCGCGGCTGAATTATGAGGGTGACAGACCTTAAATCTCTGGAGGCACCTGCCGAGCCTGACGAACGCCTCTTCCCCTTCGGCTCTCTCCAGACGCGACTCCCTTTCGCCGGGGTAGACGGCGCGGGTCTTAAAGATTACTACACTCGTAAACAGAATAAAAGCGTCGTCGGCTCCCGTTGTCGCCCTCTCCTAGGCGCTGTTGCCTTTCCAGCTCGCCGGTGCCACCGGCGGCGTTGAGTATTAAGGAGATACGAGGAGGCGTTCGTTATGGCAACACCTGTGCGAGGGTATTAAGTCTCTTAGGGCTCTTGGCGCGTAATTTGCGCGGAGGTCGGGGCCTTAAGTTCGAAGGTTTGATTTCCGCGTTGCACGCCTTTGAGGGAAGAAGGGAAGGCTTCGCGGTGAATCTTTAAAATCGCGCACGCTCGCGTTGGGATATGGACGTTCGAGGTTATTTGGACTTCGCGTGGGTTATTCATGGGTATTTCACGGTTGCGCGGCGACTTTGGAGCTTTTATTTAATAATAAGAAAGTCTCTAGCCACTGGTACGTGGCTCAGATAATTACGATTATTTAATTGTAAGACTTAAATGAAATCAGGAGTTATAAATATAAGGTGGTGAATTAAACCATATCTTTGAAAAATGGCGTGGTTTTGGTCCGGTTTATTGTCCAATTCTTTTCCACGACTTTTTTCAAACTATAGCTTAATCCACAGGCTTATATTTATGATTCTCAATTTCATGTAACTCTTAAAATTCGATAACCTTAATTATCCGAGCCACGCACCACTAGCTAGAAACTTTCTCACGCACAATGTCGTTCTGCCTACCAAAATTCTCATTCCAATAAACCAGATAGACGATCTAAAAACAATTAAAAACCGTGAGAGTGAACTGCTCCTCAATAACCAATACAATTCATGCAAGTTGTCTTAATAATATCAGAAGCAATAAACTCAGGATTGCCTATGTATACATCAATACACCAAGATTAAGTCTCTCAGTTCAACGTGCAAAATGGAACGTCGTAAAATCGCGGTACAAATGCCCCCCACTCCCCCTTGAATCTTTCAAGTATATTTTATAACGCGCGGTAGGTATAACATGGCATTTTATCGCCTTTGGCCCAACTTTACACCTGCGGCGGAATGGGAGAAAGTAAGGGATGAAGACACGATCTCCGTTAGGAAATATCTCCGGTCCTTTGCGTCCCCACCGACACTGAGCTGTTCCTTCGCCTTGGTATTTCCTGTAGCCAGGCGCCGCATTAACATTTCCGTTACCGTTACCCTCCTCGTGGGTACAGTCCACGGAAATTTCTGTCCTGGCGCGGGGGATAGGACTACGAAACGTATACAGGATACGCCCGCTGGTTCTAGAGACGAGGAGCACTTAACGTTGGTCGATGCGCCCTTATTTCGAAGGGCAAGCGCGACCAACGAAACAAGCATCGACAATGTCGGGAGGAATTAATTTATCAAATTATTTGCAATATCTACCGCGACATCAGATTCAATGGGGGTTTTGTATTTCAAATTCACCATCTTGCAGTTTCAGCTGTTTGATGATATGCTAATATTCGATTTATTATTTTTATATTGTAACGTTATATTGTAAAAGATATTTATGTATATATATATATATATATATATATATATACACGTGTACTCTATATACAGATACATCTATAATATAAGTAATATAATATAAATGATTCTTCTGCGACTGTGTGGGGTCAATTTATGTACGTATTTAGGATATATTTATATCGATTTGTAGCGATCTGTAGGAGTAATGATTGAAACATAAGGATTGTCACATCAACTACATGGTCATTATTTGAAGAATCGTTCAAAGTATTCCTTGCGGAGAATTTGATTTTTAAGAATACTTCTTGAATAAAAAAAGCTTGCTTCTCAAAAGAGTAAATTTGATCGATAAAAAGGTGAATAAAAATTTTGCACTCCAAATTCACCCTTTCGCACTTCAAATTCGACCTTCTACAAATTATATTCACCTTTTTTCTTTTTTGATCCATAAAAACGTGAATATAATTTGTAGAAGGTCGAATTTGAAGTGCGAAAGGGTGAATTTGGGGTGCAAAATTTTTAGAAGGTACAAGAGCTGCTTAAAAGTTTCAAGTACCTCCCTTGAAGAACGATCATTACGATTTACAGTGTTCGCAGAATTTCTGTGCTTCTTTTCGCTGTCAAATATTTCCCCCCAAATATGCGAGCTTTCTAACACTCGATAAAACGTTGTCTCCGTTTAGCGACCGATATGTCGAGTAACTGGAAACTTCTTCCGAAACGCACACCGTATCCTTTTCTCTTAAGCTTTGGAGAACGAATCGTGGCCCGAAAGGAACGTAGTTCTTCCGGTTTGGAACATCGGTCTCACACTTTTCCAGAAGAGCGGCATGAATACCTGTTTGGTCGGGATTTATCGGCCGAAGTTTCGATTTTAACGTACGATCGCCGACCCTCTTTCCTCCCCAGAATAGCCGTGAAGTTTTAGTTGATCGTTTTAAAAGTTCCACAAGCTGCACCCAATGTTTACGACTACAGGATTTGAAAGTGGAAGACTAACAACGCACTAAATAATAACGTCCGCGTGTGGAAGGACTTGAAATTGTTTGTTTTTTTTTTTTTTAATTATGACAGAGCGATAATAAATAATCGTTCATACTCGTTCACGACGATCGATTTATTTTTATCCCCACGGATAGGTCGTTTAAATGATGGATTTGAGCTTCTATAAATCGCGCTGACTTTAAAATAATGCTCCATTTGCAAGTCGCGTTCTGAGCGATCTATCGCCATTTTCCAGTTTCTTGAATTACTGTAAATCAAAAGCCAGCTGCGTAGCCTTATATCGATTTATCGTTTATGTTCAAACTTCTTCCTTACTTCTAATTAATTAGTGCACCACAATGCCGTAGCATTTATTCGCACAGTGACGCAATGCGACATGAAAATTAATCCATATTAACCTAAACGCCATAACATTTCTGATATATAAAACATTCACAATATATTATATAGCATATAAAACAGTACAACGTGATATTTCTAGCATCTAGGAAAAACGTGTCCAATCAAAATTTAGATACGCAATTAATTTAAAAGCTAAATCCCCTATCCTTCTTCACAGTTCGAGCAAATTTCTCGGACTTTCCTCCTCACTCAATAAATCAACATCACAAACTTCCACCATCCGCGAACGTGTCAAGGAATTAAACTTAGCTTTGATTCATCGAAAAAGAAAAAAAACGATTAGACCTTGATCAGAGCGTTGAAATATAAGTTGATCACGGAAGTTCAAGCGTGACTTCGAAGGAATCGTGGATCACAGAGTTGGAAGCAACGCGTGCAGAGACGCGCCTAAAATCGGCGTCTAGCCTTGGAGAAACTTTGGGAGCCTTTTCGGTTGTTTGCATTCCCACATTTCCTAGGCTGCAGGAGACAAATCGTTCTCGCGCTGACTGCCATCCATCATCCCCATCTTTCCGGGGAACAAATACGTCGCTGTCCGTGGCAAACACCGGCGGCTGTAGGGAAATAAGTTACCAACGGCGAAGCAGGTGAAGTGTCCATAAAAGCGAGCCAGAAGTTTCCGAAGGCGCTGTCTCTCTGAGAGCAAGAAATAAACTTGAATTTCTCAATTTCATCATCCCCGTCGATCGATCGGCCGCCGAGGAAAAAAATGACCCGTCTCGCGCTTCGGATGTCGTGGCGAAGAAATATGATTTTACGAGCATCAGCCAGGGCCTGGTTACGTGAGAGGATCCTAGGAGGCTCGTAAAAGAAACACGGCCGTGTTTTCTTCTCTCGCGTTACTCGACGATGTTATTCGTTGCTTGAACATAGATCATGCAAGGCGATGGAGGTGATCTTTAATGTAGGCAGGATCCTATTGTGATTATGGGAGAAGGATGGGTTGGTTTGGTTTGACGAGGGAATAATGGATTCGACACTTTTTTTGGTTTGTGTTATTTTATTGTAATATGTATACAGCTTGAGGAGGACTGAATGTAAAGGCTGAATGTAATTTTTGAGGTATTGGGTCGTTTGGATAAAGATTGTCGGGTAAAGTAGGTGCTTTTGGGATAATTTGATGTTAATAATGCGTTCTCAGATTTGTAAATGTTTTTATTTGGAAGATGTACACTAAGTATATCGTTACAAAGCAACAGAAAAATTTGATTAATCAATTTATTGAGAATTATTCAAGAGATTTGCGAAAAAATCTGAATGTAATATCGATATAATTCACTTTAATATTTGTCAGCATTTTTCCCTAGAAATTGGCAAAATCTTCATAATTATCCTTTTATGTCTTCAATTTTCAGCATTAAGGATCAGAATGTTTGTAGCCCAAGATTTAACTCTTAAATCGCTTTTCAGTCTATCGAGTTCAGAGGCGACCGATGAGAATCGGGACCCTGAATTCCACGCGAATCCTCGATCTCTACAAACCCACCGCTGTCCTTTCAACCGTAACTAAACCATCGAAATAATAAAACCCCGAGCAGCCTTCGACAAACGGAATTTTTTCTGGGACAGTGAGTCGACGAAAAGGCCAAACGCTATTTCGCGTCTGCAAACCGTATATCATTCGCTGCCTCCATTGATTCCGCGTTGACTGCGCTTGTTTTAAGCGCGTGGGCGCACCGCGGACAATGGCGCCTAGGACAGAATGGGACGCGTTGCGAGCAGCGTAGTTTGGTGCTTTTAAAGCCCCTCGAAAGCCGCGGCTTCCTCCCCAACCCCCCAAAAAGACGTTTCTTATCGCGGACGACACTCGTGAGGAAGCACCTCGAGGATCTGTAACGAGCACCAGGACGCGCCTCGAAAAAGGCCGTGAAGCCTTACGATAAATACCGCGAATTTCCGGAAGGACCTCGTCGTAATTAAATACGCGTACCTCTGCATTTAAATGAAGTACCTAGGATCAAAATTAATATGTACGAAATTCGTTGTAAAGGCTGACCGTGGAAAATAATATTAAAAAATTATGATAATATTAATTAAATATGTAATTAAAAAATAATAATATTAATAAATTATTCTTATTTATGTGGGGTCCTTGGAAGATACTGGTTTATTAATATAATTCGTGGTGCAACTTAAATTAGCCATGCTTGTCGAAGAACAAATAATCGCGACGGTCGATGACCAAAAATGATAGAAGTATAAGAAAAACCCGAGTTTCTTTCGAAAAAGTCCTCCTTCGCAAAAATAGAGTCTAAAGCCTCGAATATCGTTGTAAAGTTGCACGATAAATACCGTGAATTTCTCGAAGAACCTCGCGACCTTCTTCGTAATTAAATACACGTACCTCTGCATTTAAATGAAGTACCTACGATAAAAACTAATATGTACGAAATTCGTTGTAAAGACTAAGCATGGAAAATAATATTAAAAAATAATTGCCATTATTCTTATTTATGTGCAGCCCTTAGAAGATTCCAGTTTATTAATACAATTCGTGGTGCAACTTGAATTAGCCATGCTTGTCGAAGCACAAATAACCTCGGCGATCGATGACCAAAAATGATCGAAGTATCAGAAAAACCCGAGTCTCTTTCGAAATAATCCTCCTTCGGAAAAGTAGACTCCAAAGCCTCGAATATCGTCGCGAAGCTGCAGGATAAATACCGTGAATATCTCGAAGGGCCTCGCGGCCTTCGTCCTCGTCTACGTTAATAAACGATCGGCGGGATGAGGTGGGCGGAAAGTATGCAGATCGCATTGTTTAGCCGGGGTCCCGGCAAGAGGAGGCCAGGACAAAGAGATTAATTGCGCCGTTCCATCGATACGCTCTTGATATTTGTTTTTGGGAACGCTCATTCGCCACCAGACTAGTCGGTCTTTAATTACGGGGCGCGTTTATCTTCGATTAAACGCTCCTCGGATGGGAAGGAAAACTCGCGTGCGTCCTTTTGTCGCGATGACTTGCTCCCCCCCCCCCCCTCCCTCGAAACCCTCCTCGCGATACGCTCGGGAAATTTTACGCACTCGACTATTGTCCGAGCCCTGGCTAATTGCCCGATCGATCGTAGGGCACTTTATCAAACTCGCTCGTTGGGAAGGACTTGCTTTCCCTTTTTCAATCTCTGCTTTCAATTGTCTCGAGATCGTTTAATCTGGAAGCCGCTCTCGGAGAAGAGGTTCGAAGAGCCGCTGATTGAAATAGGCGTATAGTGCGCCGTGAAATTTGCCGGGGAATGGATTTTCAGGGCAAGGAGGGGGCGTGCGCGTAACGAAAGATGGCCTCGTTGTATTTTCATGCGGTTAATATAAGGTGGTGCGCGGAAAAATTGGCGATCGGCGGATTTTATTAGCTTTGGCGCATCAGTACGGTGGCTCCGTGAGGCGGGACTCTGTTGTACCTTGTATCGGGGTATGTTATAGGAGCTTGGCGTTACTAATTACTGGATGCGCGTATGCTTAATATTTTAATATATTTATATATTTATTATTATTTTTATTATTTATGTATAGCTATATATATATAATATAGTTATTATTATTTTGATTTGTTTTATATATTTATATATTTATTACGATTTTAGATGTAAATAATATATATATATTAATTACTTACTAAATGTTACTAATTATTAAGTGCGTATTTGTGTTTTATCGTACTGTGTTTTCTTCAAATTAATTAGATGTAATATATACAAAAACATTATTTATTCAGCCGTATCTGTATCATAACGTAATTTCATAGAGCAACGTACCTTTAGACACAGATGGTGTTACATTGTTTATGCGCAATCCAAGTCAAAGAATGCTGTACAATGATAGTACGCCATGAAAAGTCCAGTCGTGACTGAGAGATTAGAATCCGGAATTTATTAAGTTTATGCATTTACGATGTTGTAGCAGGCTTTCACGCTGGATATTCGTTTCAATCCATCTCATCAACTCTGGAGAATTTTTCATATGGTACGTATACTGTAGCTATAGTGGTTTGAAATCCACATTAAACAGTAGGTCTTAGACCAGAATAGGTCAACCCGTGTCTGATGTCATATGTCACTGTATTTTTGTTTAACCGGGTATTTCTACTTTTATTTTATGTCTACTACTATATAAATGCATTTTGTTATTGGTTCAATACGTATTTTCTTTTCATTTATACTTGTAGTATTGCGTTTTTTTTACATTTGTGCCGTTTATTTTGAAAGTGACCTAAGTCCATTTATATTTAAATCGAGATATTTAAGAGTGTGCGCTTCAATAAAATTAAAAGTATAGGTGTTGGATATTGATGTGTTACAATACTTAAGTATGTCTAAGGAAGTTAAATTTACAATTGAGTCATTTTCAAAATAAACGGTTCATTTACTCCAATCGAACACTTTCACCATACCTTTGTATTTAAATAAAGTACTTACCATAAAAATCGATAAATATAAAATTTATTGTAAAGCTAGATTTCGAAAACAATACATTGCCATTATTCTTATTTATGTGCGGACCTTGGGAACCTTTATTTCTGAGTTAGCTGTGCCTATCCAAGACCTAACGATCTCAGCAGTTGTGTTAAAAAAAAACTGGAAAATTTAAAAACAAAAAACTCCTATTTCATTCGTAAAAGTTCTTATTGGAAAAAATAAAACCAATTCACCGCACGAACCGTTGTTTATTCATTTCACCATCCAAACCAGTAGAATCATCATCCAAGGAGAGCTTCGAACCTCCAACTGAGCAGGTATGAAATGTAATTCATCACGCCATTAATAAGTCGGATTAACAATGGCGCGCTCAAATAATCCCGGTATAAATAAACGCGAATTATTATCGGCCGACCGATAAATTGCCCATTTAAATAATCGAAGCATTAAGCCCTCGCGTTGTATTGCGATCGCACTTATCGTCGGCGCCTAGGCGTTGCACGCGCATTGACACGTTCACCGTCAGTCCATGGGGACTGACAATGAAATTTTTATTTGAATGGCGTCAAGTCTTATCAAGGTCAAAAATAAATGTTATCATCGTAACTCTTATGCAGGCAACCGATATATTTACGCTTTAATGTTATATTTTAACATTTACTGTATAAACGTTATCATTTTAATTTTTGTGTAGGCAAAAGAAATGTGTGTGTGTGTGTCTGTGTAGCCGAAATTTTTACGCTTTAATGTTATGTTTTAGCATTAACCGTATAAACATTATCATTTTAACTCTTATGTAGGCAACCGAAATTTTTACGGTTGTTCGACAAGTGTGCAGGTTTAGCATTAAACATTGCATACGCATCACTCAATTTTGAAAAAAAAAATACATCTTTGTAGAGGACGAGGTTCAAGGCGAAATAATCCTACCTTACGTATTCATGATCATAACGTATGCTATTTAACGTCATTCCTTCTTTTTAAATCCATCATCATACATATTTACTGCATAAATAAATATTACTACATAAATAAATAAATAAATGTGCACATATATAAATCCAGCACCTTGGCGGGCGTACGTAGCTGCGTGGCGCCCGAATGTAAAGCGGAGGAAAATCGGCGTCAAGCTCGACGTGTTAATCGGCCCGGGCCGTTGTCACTCGCGGAATTTCAGCGGAAGACAGTTCCCAGTTTGATTATTCATTCGCCGCGGCGCGGAAGGAATAACGGTGCTGGTTGCCAAAATGATTTTGGGGAACGAGCAGGGAGAATGACGATAGACAAAGAGTGAGCCGAGACAGCTTCGGTAGGAAGGGTGAGGGAGGCACTGTGTGTGTGTGAGAGAGAGAGAGAGAGAGAGGGAAAGGGAGTGAACAAGTGAGACAAATATATGTACATAT
>JBCFXI010002424.1:0-23029 GCA_038496175.1 Ampulex compressa | reverse complement strand
ATTGTTCTATGAAAAACCAAAAAATGATTTTTAAGAAAATGACTTAAAATTGTTATGTATATCACAGTAAAAGTGCAAATGAGTCAAATTGACTCGCTCCGGCAATCTAGTGTTAATCGGTTTACTCCACCTCCACCATTTCTTTTTTAATCTCACCCTCCCTTCTCTTACCGAAAGCTTAGCTCCCGTTTTCCCTTTCTCTATTCTTGCCACTTCTCTTACTTTCCATCTAGCCTTTGTCTCCTTTCATGTTAAATCCTCCTCTATCCTCTTTACTTTCTCACTCAATTTCTTCTTTTTCTCAAGCACTTCTCACTTCTGCTCTTTATTTTGTAGCTCCACAACTACCATTTCCCGTCCCTTTTCTCATTCCCAACCTACTCTCCTTATTCCCTCCACCCTCATCCTCGCCTCTATCGAATCCATTACCCTTTCCACCTCCTCTTCTCTTCTTTCACTTCTAGTCCCCCCACCACCCTGTTCCTTCTTCTCCCTTCCTTCTCCCTCCATTTCTTCCTCTCCATCTCCCTCAACCTATCCTTCAATCTCTTAACCTCCTCCGCGCTCTTGCCCCCTCCCTTCTCTTTAACTTCGTCCTTTTCTTCTAATCTCCTTACTTTTTCCCCTACGTCCTTCACTTCAGCTCTCAACTTCTCCTTTTCCATATTATCCTCCCTCCTCTGCTATTCCATCCAACTCTTTAAATGCTCTTCTTCCTCCGCCTGTTTGCTTCCCATCTTCCTCATCTCTTCCGGCCCTGTCCTAATCACATCCTTTATTTCCCTCTTCCAAATCTCTAAGTTTGATATCCATCCTTCGCCCTTCACCGGCGACCTCTGCGTCATTCTACTCCTGGTCCTGCTTCCTTCTCTACCTCCCCTTACCCGCTACTAGTCAGCTTCTCCTTCTTCCTTTTCCCTGCCAACCTCGTCATACTCATCTTTTTCTTTATCCTCCTCATTACCTATTCCTTTTTTCTCTCCCGCACTATTTTCCCACTATCTATTGTCGCTGCGATGCTTTTTGCAGGTGGTTTCCTGTTTATTCAAAAGTCAATCGTTCTCGGTGCATTAACCCACCTAAGACTGGTATTGCGACTAAGGACATCACAGATCGACGCGATATTTTTATCCGAAAAGACGTTGGGTAATTATCACTGACTCACACGGTGCGGTGTTCTCGAATGGTGACTCATTCGAGAAATGCTGGTCGGCTATACCATCCGCCATCAATCGAAAGAGGCGATAATCTGATGAAGTGATGTCTGAGCTATACGACGGGTAGGGTAAAACATCCTAACCAAGTGTCTCCATATGTCTTTGACCGACTTTACCACATGGGACCGTGCGTTATCGTGCTGGAAAATCACCTTATCATGTCGTTTGGCGTATTCTGGTCGTTTTTCTTTGCGTTGCTTAAACGCAACAATTCTTGTTTGTACAATTGAGCATTAACTGTGTGTCCTGGTTGTAGAAGCTCGTAGTACAAAATACTCTTCTTGACCCACGAGACACGCAGCATCACTTTATGGTCGGAGATGTTCCGCCTTGGCGTGCCTCTTGAGGTCGATGAGAACTCTCTATGCCGGGCACACACTTTTTTGCGTTTTGGATTATTATAATAGATCCACTTTTCAGTGGATGTCTTTTGGGGTAAGAGGGGGAATTAAATGTCTTGAGGTAAGAGGGGGTTTTCTTAAATGAAGATCTCAAAACAGGAGAAATTGGAAAAGGAGAAACTAGATCGGAAGTAGCTAGATGGCTCAATACTGTGCACTGGATTTTACTTGAACAAAAATCTCTTTATACGAAGAGAGCAATATTTTACACTTTACGCTTTATACAGTTCGATACATCAATAAGAAATGAAATGAGGAGACCTTGCAGAGACGGGTTCCTAAATTATGTGTTCCATTAACCCGCACGGCTGTCGCTTGTTTTATAATGATACGTTTCTCTACTAAAATGTGTGGATCTATATTACTTACGTCCTAAGTTGTGACGCAGGAAAAACCCTTTGAGGTCATAAAACTCGCACGTTCTCCTAAGAACCTTCGATTCTCTGTCCACGACACTAGCAGGGATAATATACTCTCAACCCTCACAATTCGGCCCCCTAGACACTAGTGTGTGCTTTCCTCGATTTGCTCAGCATGTCCCACTCTGTGATTAAATGAAACGTCGCATCGCGGTATGGGAGGTAACCAGGATCAACTCGATTTCGGTCTGTAGCCGGCGACAAGATATGAAATTACTGCAACTTCAGGATCAAGCTCCTGTAGTTTCAGTATCGTAGATCTTGTCTATCTAGATCATCAACGTGGGGTCGAGCGTTATCCTGCAGGAGAATTGGTCTGTCCTTGTTCACCAATCTTGGCTGCTTAATCTGCAACTGCCTCATCATTTCTTCTAACTGATTGCGGTAGAAATCCACCATTATCGATTGCCCAAGTCGCTTAAAACTATAGAAGATAACATCCGCGCTAAACTACCAAACAGGCACTATTAGCTTCTTTTGGTATATACTCGGCTTTATGTGTTTTGGCGCTTCATCCTTGTCTAACCATTGTGCCGAACGCTTGCAATTATCGAAGAGTATTCACTTGTCATCGCACGTAACTATCCGGTACAAAAGTGGATCGCCTTTTAGTCGTGAGACTAAAAAACAGCAAGCCTCCAAGCGATTTTTTTGCTAACGCTCGCTTAACACATGTGGAACCTACCTATCCAGCTTCTTTACTTTTCCAATTGCTTTCAAATGGGTTAATATTGTTGGAATGGTAACTCCAAACCTTGTTGCTACTTCACGCGTCGTTTCAGATGGATCCGCTTTCACTACAGCTTTCAGTTGATCGCCATCCACCTTGCTCTCAGATCGGCCGCGTGGTTCATTTTGAAGATCAAAATCTTTACTGTACCTTCATTAGTCACATCCTTGCCAAACACTTCGTTAACATTTCGACTTGTTTGCGTTGCATTAGTTCCACGACGGAACTCACATTCAAAAATAAAGCGAATTTTTTTACTTATCCATGGTTCATAATATTTAACCTCTAGACGACAATATAGACTATTAAAAACAAAGGAGTATGTCTGAAAGCCAGATGGCATACCTCTTCACAATGCAGAAAGAACAAAGGATGGTCGAAGTGCAATATCAGAGACATCTAGTATCAAACTTGATGTTTTAGGTAATTGGACATTTTCTACTTAATGACCTAATCCTAAGCACTCCGCACGTTTTTGTACCACTGCCTATTAGCAACGCCGGCACGTTTTCGGGGCGGAATGAGTAAGAAGAATTACACGAACTTTTGGATATTTTCGATTTTATTTATTTTATACATATGCACTTTTATCTTGTAAAGGAAGGATAAATATTTAATTTTGCAATTCACCATGGTATGATATCTTGAAAATAATCTCACATGTGCATTTTGGGTTTACTTGGGCAAGTGTCACAGTAACCACTTATTTGACGTCTGCCATCCTTTTGATTCCTTGTAGAGCACACAACACAGTCCCGCTTTGGACCGGTCCTCATTATGTGAAGTTTTCCGTTTAGTCGGATTTCAGAAATTGATGTAGAAACTCTTGTTCTATCCTGACGAAAATGTTTTAGGAGTTGATTGACTAAAACTTTCGATACTGTAAATGCGTCAGTGTTTTGTCATTTTTATTGCGCTGTATAGTTTTATACAGAACTATGAATAATTATTATATCTGCATGAATATAATTGTAATGTCTGTATAAATTAATTATTGATATCTACATTCCCCAAAGAACAGTTTGCGCCATCACTTAAGTGATTTCCTCAAAAAGCAGTAACTAGAGGCATATTGATCACCGCCAACCATCGACTTTGTGTATCCGACAACTACATTTGACCTTTCGATTTCTTCGTTTATACCACCTCGTATAAATCTTTTAGTATCATTCCAGCATTATGTCAGTTACTCAATAGTGACACTATTCTCTTATCCCTTCAAGCTAAGAGCATTCTACTTCCTTATTTGGATGTGACAGTTTTTTTTTTTTTTTTTTTTTTTTTTTTGTCATTTTGGTTTCTTCGGAGTTGTTGGAATACCTTTTCTGTTTGTTTGCGTAGTACCGGTCAAGTGGCATTTCATTTTTCTTCATTCTTCAGCTAAGGGTATACTAATGTAATACTTGTCGGTTTGGATGTGATATCCTTTTGCGGTAGGTACTCGATGTAATAATTGTTGGCACAGATGTAGAATAATTCTGATGCTGACTAGTAAATCTAATCTTGGTAGATTTTCAGAAGTGATATTTCCATAATACGGAAGGATATGCTATACGCATATTCTGTTTCTGAATCTACTAAAACGCATATGTGAATGCCCCACTTGGTAGATTTATTGGTATTGTATGTGATAAAGCTTATTTTTCCTTTAAATTTAACTACGGATTCGTCAACGCATATAATAGGTTGGGGAAAAAGAAATCCATTATTTGTGCGTGAACTTCGAGACTTTATTTAACGTGTTTGGGATTGTCCGATTTGGGTCGAATATGCACCATTTTGTTCTATAATTTGTTGCTATTTTAAAGGTAGCTTTATAATGTCTCTCTCATAGAAGTTTTTGCCCTTATTGGCGAAAAACTCTAGTAATCGATTTTTGTTAGAGCTGTCTCGACAAGGTCCGCACAGGAAGTGACGAGCCAGCGCGAGCGTCACAACCGATTGAACGCTGTCGATAACTACTGACGCGTCGGGGCAAACTCGCTTCACCTGTCGGTATCGCGTGAAGTTCGTTCGATTCAACACTTCCCCTCGATGCGGAAGCGTGTAGTATTTACGGTGTATCTGCCAAATACTGCATTTCGGTTAAAGCAATGCACTTCTCGAATTTCGGTCTAGGGATACTCTTCGTAAGCATGTCGGCCACATTGTCATTGGTGGAAACGTGCTCAACACGCAGACGATTGTCTTTTAACGCCTCTCGGATGAAGTGATGGCGGATAGCAATGTGTTTGCTACGTGCGTGAAAGACAGGATTATCGGCAAGCCGCAAAGCGCCGAAGTTATCGCTGAACAGCACGATGTCGGTCAAGTCCTTGAACTCTTTGAGAAAGGCTGTCCAGTATATAGACTCCTTCGCTCCTTCTGTTAGTACCATGTACTCCGCTTCGGTAGAAGACAGGATGACAGTCCTCTGCTTCCGCGCGTCCCAGAAAATGGGGCTGCAACTCAATACAAACACATGACCAGAATAAGATCGTCGATCGTCAGTGCAGTTACCCCAGTCGGAGTCGATGAACCCCTCTAGTGGCTTTGCATCAGCCGAGTACGTTAATCCGAGGTTCAAGGTCCCCTTGAGATACCTCAGAACCCCTTTGACGGCAATCCAGTGAGCCATTACGTAGGAATTGTTAAACTGCCCTAGGAAACTTGCAGCAAAATCTATGTCGAGTTGCGTGGCTAACACCAGGTAAGTCAAATACCCGACCAGTTCTCTGTACGGGACACCTCCACCCAGTTTACAAAACTCCACCTCTTTGCAGAGCCTCTTGTTATTACCCATGGGGATACTGACTGGCTTGGCATCGGTCATGTTAAATCGTCTCAAGAGATCGGTGATATAGCCACGCTGATTCAAGGTCACTCGATTACCTTTCCGACAAAATTTTATTCCCAAACAGTAGTTGATGGGTCCAAGGTTCTTAATATCGAAGCGGCGGGCTAACGCCCTTCCTAGATCCGCTATCGACTGAGGGTTCTTCGAGGCAACGATGAGGTCGTCCACGTAGACCTCGATCATAAGGATGCTTTCCCCTCGTCCTTTATAATATTATATAATCTCCAGTTTTTAATGTGATATGTTTCATAGATTCGGGAACACCTCTATTCACTCTTGTTGTACCGCAAGGTGTATCGCTCTCGTGTACCATTTTTCAGAAGCAATTCTGCGGTACGAATACAGTTGTAATACTTATCCACATATACATGATATCCCAAACGTATATTTTTTTCGAGCAACGAGATTATAGTTTGGTCCAGTTTTTTGCCGTCCGCATAGTATATTTCCAAGTTGCAAATATATTTACTTTTAGCTTCACATAACGTACGACAAAGTAGGCCATACTTTATTATGTTTGCTGGATTGTACGTTTTTATATACAATTTTCCACGCCCTGGAGTAATAGATTTGTCAAGCGAAAGCTCCTTTGTAGGCGTGTATACTGATTTAAATTTACCTAATAAATAACTTAGTATCGGCTGAATCTTCTCGAGCTTATTAGAACCAGCTGTTGTACGATTATTTGAAAAATGCTATGTGTCCCAAATCTGACGAAATCTTTTACGCGACATTACCGTGGAGAACGATGGTATTTTGGTATAAAATTCTGAGAACCAGTAATCATCTTTTCGATCTTTCTTTATTTGGCCCATGAATATAATCAAACCAAGAAATTTCTTCATGTCGGCTAGAGAAATATCATTCCACTTAGGCATTTTTTTATTACACATCTTGTCCTTATTTTGATGATAATAGATGTTTGATTCATTTACTATCAATTCAAATCAATCATTGCCAATAAACATTTCGACGATTTCTTTTATGTTTTGCTTATTAGCAGGAAGAATTTTTGGACCAGATTCCGCACTAAAACCTGGTACATTAGGAGCTTTATCAACATCTGACCATGATTCAGTGTAACTATGTGATTCTGTGAACATTTCACTATCACTCAGATCATCGGAATTACTGGAATACTGTAATGAAACAGCTCTTCATCTTCTTCTCGGAATCACATCACTATCACTGTCCTCGACCTCTATATCAGTATCTTCTGATTATATTGAATAATCTGATAGAGGATCCGCAATATACTCAGTAAATTCACTCATATTATAGGGATAAAAATGCACAGAATAAGAAGGCTTATTGTGCTGTTCAACTGAAAGCGTAAAGCTATGAAAGATGTACTGGCTACGATGCTCGAGTGACTGTTGTTTGTACTTGTTCCTGTATCATCGTATACATTTTGTTTCGACGTAATAAAAAATGCAGATCGGCGTAGTCATGATGAGAGCAAACAAATCGCCAAACAAAAGAATTTTGCATTATCGCAGAGCCGGCGCTGAAGCGACAGACTTCGAATCCCGCGTTTTCGCGGGGCCGACGTACAATGTGTTAAGCGTACTCATGCTAAAAACATAGCAAAGCCTACGGAGTCCTGGAACAAATGACGAATAGTTCCCTAGTGGAGCCAAGGGGACGCTAAAAGCTAATATTTGAGAACAAAGACAACGAAAAAATTAATCAAATTATTGTCCATCGCTACTACTTTTTCCCGCCTCTCAGGCAATTTCCGAATTCCATCTCGAAAAAATGTCTTATCTTTTGAGGTGATTCAAGTTAGGAGCTAATTTTTGATTTCTGCGAAAGAATCGCAACGGTAACCCGCCAAAGCGTGTTGCATCCTTCAGAACGACCAGTAATCAGGAGTAATATCTGGCGAATACGACGGGTGTGGTGAAATATCCCACTTGAGTGTTTCCAAATTTTTTTTTATGACTTTTGCAACACGAAACCGAGCGTTGTCATGCAGAAGGATAACTTTGTCGTGTCGTTTCTCGTATTCTGGCCGTTTTTCTCGTAATGCACGGCTCAAACGTATCAATTGTAGTCTATACCGATCGTCTGTAGTAAAATCGCCAGGTTGTAGTAGCTCATAGTAGACACACCTTTCTGGCCTCACCAGATACACAGCATGACTTTCGAACCATGAATACTCGGTTTTGGAGATGATGTTGAAGTCGATAGAAACGATTGACCGGGCGCGCGCGCGCACACACGCACACACACATTTAAGAGACCTTCTGTCAGATGTACTACAGTGTCTTGTAACCTTTTCCAGGGTATCACTTGAAATTATTAAAATTCTTGATACACTGTGATACACTGTGCACCGGGGTAGAGGTAAAGGTATTTTATAATAGACAGGATGCCTATCGGGAAGATGGAAAGGAAGTTCAGATCCGAAATTGGAGCGGTTAAGGTCAATTGGCCGTCAATTGAAGAACGCTTTGCTAGTTAGCCCGTTAAACGCTACGCTGGTTTTACGTGGTGTTCCGTTCACGTCACAATCGGTCAAGCGGGTCACTGCGGGTCGCTTGCCGGTAGGCGAGCCACAGTATAAACACATGTCTCAGGTGACTTTTTTCAATCACAATAAATACTGTTTTACATACGTGTCCTGAATTTGCTTATAGTACCTTCTTGCGAAACTTTAACACGTAAAATAACAACCTCCTGCAATCAACTTACAAAGAAACATCACCTTTATTTACCTTGTTTTAATAAATCACATTAATGTTTTTAAGTATCACATTCTTTTGTATTCTAGCATTCTTCTTCTTCTTTTGTATTCCTTTAAGTATTATATCCTTAAAGCATTGACCAAATAAGAACCGATGTCGCCTAAATTAAATGTTTAGTTTTAACATGAACGAAAAGTCTAGTTCCTGTCCCTAGGGATCGGCGTGGCATTTAACGTGTTAATTATACCCACGTTAGGGTTTCTAATTATAAATCGGACACGCTATACAAACATTGCTATGTACGATTTCCTTAACAATAATACGGAAAGTAAGATAGAAAGAAGACAAATAACAAAAGGATTATTTAAACAATAATTTGACTTGTACTAGTTTGCCGCTAGATCGGGTACACGAGAGTCCGGGTGTTTTCAGGGCTACGATTTGATGCAGGCCAGTCCTTGAATCGTTCTGATAAAGTTTTTATGTTCACGAGGTCATCGGGTTCACCAAACCCGCAAGGAGACTTCTCCTGTCCAATCTAACGTGCTCATCCTCATCCTTTGGCTTCCCGATAAGGAGTCCTGGTCCGTGGGCTTCCCCGCAGGATCGGCATCTCGCCTCTCCCTTGCGCGACGCCGCGCGGACATTTGGAAATTTCTCTCACAATTGAGAGGCACGGTCGACCCGATTGTAACCTGCCGTATCGGTTACAGTATTTTAAGTGCCGCCATGTTCCAAGTAAATTGGATTCTAGGTGTGGACCGCTTCGCATTATGGTGTGGATGGTCAAACTCTTCTTGGGTATATTAATACATCTTGCGCGGGTCTCGCCGCCAAACTCTTACCGAGTAACGGGCGATTGTTTACAATTTGTACGCAAAATGACTTACGCACAAAATAGCTGTAGTTTTTGAACTTTAGGTTTTTTATATATATATTCGTTGAGTTTGCGACGGATTGTTTCCCCACTGGCAAACGGCGCGCGGTTGGCGAGTAGTGGACAAAGTGTGAATGCATAATCTTTAAATACATAGGTCGTTTATTACTCAAAACTTAGGCGGGACTTACGGGACTGTACAGTCGCGGAGCGGACACGTGCTTCCACACGCGGTGTAACGCGGTCGAAGCGGTGCGGAGCTTTCTTGGTGTTCGACTCGACTGTTACTAGGCGAAAAATTGGTACCTGCGAAAATCTGGTAGAAACAAAAGAAACTCGAAGTACTCGAGACCGAACCCGGATGGCGCTAGGAGCCTCTCGATCAACGCATGATCGGGCGTTACTTATACACATCGACGGGGTATGTTGCCCTGAATGCTTTAGATACGGAACATACCGCCCACCTCGGATAGAATATCCGACAAAATTAAAGCGGGAGACCCTATCATAAGACGAATCCGTTGGTAGATGCGCTTGTAGCGCGAATGACTTTGACTTAAACTACGCGTCGTAATTACAGACTTAATCTACACTATAGTTACAGATATTATAGACATATGTCCATTAATATTTACAAGGTTAACCGCAAGTGATCACTGAAGGTCGTCCGGCAGTCGAATCTCGGCTTTATGATTCACGTCGATTGGAAGAAAACAGTCTTGTAATGGCTCGTGTGTACCTGGAGCAGGCAGTTTTTATGGTAACTAATATTAAAGCGAACGAGCCCCCCATCGTCTACTGAATAACATTCCTCGATTCGTCCAAGCTCTCACGTACTAGGAGGTGCTAACGGATTACGAAGCAATACCTGTCGTCTTACTCGAGTTAGCCTTTGCTTCTCGCGCCATTTCGGACGTTGTCCCAATGAGCGCAAATAGTCTTGCGACCACCGCGTCCAAAAGCTGTAGCGCATGTTACTGGTCAGTTCAACACAGGCTTCCCAAAGGCCACTAAAATGTGAAGACGACGGAGGAATGAATTTCCATTTGATGCCCTTTTCTGCACATTTTGTGACCGCAGTTGGAGCTTGGAGAACCGCCCACCATGCGACAGCAAGTTCGCAATGAGCGCCTTGAAAATTCGTCGCGTTGTCTGAGTACACGGCTTCCGGAATACCATGACGCGCACAGAACCTATCGAAAGCAACCAGAAACGCTACCGTTGATAAGTCGCTTACCAACTCAAGATGCGAGATCTTCACGGTCATACAGATGCAAACAGCGATATAGTCCTTATGCGTCTTATGCCCTCGACCAGGTATGGATTTAATTTGAATCGGCTCGGCATAATCTATTCCGCAATGAGAAAAAACGCGGGTAATGGGGCGCACTCGAAAATGAGGCAGATCGCACATTAATTGTGCCTAGGTCAGGAAAAAACCAATGCTTTATTGCCCGAAAGGCCTCCGACGCAAAGCAGAGGTCCGGTAATTAAGAGTAGGACCGCGCAACTTAGTACCGCTCACCCTTGGCAAAACAAGACAATAAAACACGGAATTCTCGACTCGGTCTCCCATGCCTTTGTTGCGCGGATGCATCTGATCCCTGGGCCGTTGCAGGGGCCCCGAACGCAGACACCCGACGATACGTCGGAACAGGACCATTCCTCGATTGTCTGACACGGATGTGCTTACACTTCAGCTCTTAACACGTTGTTGTCTAATATTGACGATCTTTCTGATGAATACGAGTCGAATAGATAAAAATTACCCGATTTGAACTGGGAAAACCACCATTGACATTTACGAACGTCTAATGCCTTTAGATAAACTTTGCAAATGTTTTTGATAGCAATTTTTGCTTTACTACCCTTGTACATTTTACCCAAAATTGCAAAAAAAATTTTATTTAACTGTTTATAAGTAAACAATTCACTGTAACCTTAACACTTTATCGTCCGGTCGTAGTTGAGGCTGCGTCTCAGAAAGGACCAGTTTAACCGCGCGCGCATTTGCTCCTAGTACTGGCTAAATTTTCGCTATTCATTGTGTTGTGCTTATTCCTTTTGTTTCAAAACAATGTAAATTTATTGATATTTATACTTTATTTTGCATTTATTTTATATGATAAAGGGCCTTATAAACTAATATTCATAAAATATATTGAAAGTAATAGTAATTCAATTTTTTTAAATAATTCTTTAAAGTGTGGTATCGTTCGTAACAGTCACCCTTATGTAACGGAATATTTACAGACGAAACATGTCCTACTTATCTTTTTCGATGCCATTGTTTTTGGGGTGTTTTGCTTTTACCACCTGTCGCTATTCTTATAAGTTTATGCTTCTTTATGCATGATAATCTTTCTGGATGATTTGATCTTGGTCCTTTTCTCGTAGGATCTGAAGTATTTGGTTGTTAGTTGAGTCTGCTGTGTTGTCACTTTGACAATGTTTTGAGAATCTGTTGATGCTAAATCGAATATCCACGAAATTGCCGCTTTGTGTAATGTCATCTTCTTTTCGTTCAATATTGTGTATATTTTAAATTAATTGAAAAACGCACAATTGAATAAAAACTCGTTTGGTCCACTTCTTCGTTTTTCTAAAAATAGAGTAGTACGACAGATATTGATCTGCACGATCTACCCCCTTTATATACTTGCAATCAATTGTCAACTCAGGCTTTTGAATTGATATATGTGATCTTCTATTTACACTTCCGGATGTATCGTCGATATGATGTTTACATTTCGTTTACCGTTATTCCATATTTGTAACAGAATATCGTGTTTTCTACGAAACGTAGCTTGACCATTTGTTACTCATGTTCGAATTCGGTTCTAAATCCTCCCAAGATGTATATTTTTAGTTCGTAATCTTCAATTCTCTTTCCTAGTTGTATACATTGGTTTGTTAAAGCTTTCGCTCTAAAAGCATCGACACTCTAGCTTTTTTCATCCTTATCATTGATATATCACTTAAAAACCTCGCTCTTAATTGTTCAGTCTCACTTGCTATTTCATGTTTTATAAGTGACTACAATTTATCGACACTTTTTTCTCGACTGTATTTAAGTAACTGCGCCTTACACTCATTGCATTAATCATTAACGTTCTAGCTGCGTAATTATTATCGTCCCATTCATTCCATGCTTTGTTCTTCTCTTCGTAATCATTGTCTTCTTCTTCGGGCTTCCCGGGTGGTTTCACGTTTATGACTTTCTTCCACAATTCTTTTGATCTTAGAATTCTTTCGATCTTTTCGCCCCACAAGAAGTAATATGTATCATCCAGCGGCGCCACACTTACAAGATTCCAGTTATCTCCCATTGCATTATAACCTCTTTATTACACGTGCTCACCTTAATCCTTTTTCACTATATTTATATTTATAGTCGTCAGTACTTCAAGGCTCTCATATCTACCACGGTCCTCTGCTACGATATTGTGAGGTTATATGTGGATAAGCATGAGACAGCACGCAAAATGTCTAATCAATATGAATATGTATTTTCTCAAAAACGTACAATACAAAAAGGGATGCGATCAGAACCGGCAGTTCGCAGCTCACTCTATCGCCCATCTCTTGTACTTCGTAAAACCAATTCCACACGCTGTTCGTCACATCAGTTCATAACGCAGCCAATTGCCATGCTTTGAATCATTCCCATGGATTTCATTTGTACGAAATCTGCTTGTTGAGTAACTCCCATTAATTCTGTAAGCTCCTTTTGCGTTTGACTCGGATCTTCATTGAATACTTCAAACCTGGAAGATGAAGCACCAAAAAGCATCGTTTGAAGACTTAGACGACCAATGCCCTACTAATCTGGAAGCCTAGACACTTTCTTTTATTCCGTAATTGAGACCGAGTTGCTGGAAGTGCTTGCCATTGGAGCTTCCTCGACATTCTTAGAAACCTGGAAACTTGGATGGGCGAGGAATAAACCTCCATCTTTTTCTATCAATTTGTTTGAATGGAAACACTGTCTAAGAAATCTGATGTTAATGAAGGGTGAAGTAATTTACACATAAGTACGTGTAAATACGACGTATAATTAAAGAAATCGACATACATAGAATTACAAGAGCAGGGCTGACTGTTATAAGTAGAGTAAAGTAAAAAGGCGACGAATAAAACAAAAGAGCTCTCGATCTACAGATAAAATAGTAACTTGGCTGATCCATGAACATTACTATTAGGTTGGTGCATGTGGAATGTCGGAGTTTCAAGTGAATATATAAAACTGCATATCTTTTTATTCAGTAGAGTATGATTTCGTGGGCAGTGTTATTAATTAGGCCACGCAGCCACAGCAGTGCATATATTGACAAGAGTCATTTATTATTATATACGGTACATGAACATGAAGATAGGGAAAAGTAACACGCACAGAGAACAATATAACAAAGAAGAATCAGGCGACGGTGACGTCTTCCGCAGGAGATGCGTCGCAGGACGTATGAGGTCGGTAATGACGTGAATGTTTGTATCCTCAACACTTTTTTCACAAGCTGTTTATTTAATCAAAATATGCTCCATTCGCTTCAATACACTTTTCCCAACAGGACTTTAAAGCATATGTGCCTGTCTTAAAAAAATTCTGATCTTTAGAATCAATAAATTCAGATATCGAATTTTTCAGACTTTCTTCATTTTCATACTGTTTAGCCCGTAAAAACAGATCCAAATATTTAAAAAAATAAAAGTCGGTTGGCGGGAGATCGGGTGAATAGGCTGAGTGCTGCCAAACTTCATATTTCAATTCATTTAATTTCGCACTTGTTCTATGCGGTGTATGCGTCCGAGCTTTGTCGTGGAGAAGTAGTGGGCCATGCCGATTAACGAGCGATGGGCGTATAATTTTCAATTTTTCATGCATCTCATCAATGTACTGGCAGTACTCTTCGGCCGTAATTGTCTCCCCGGTTCGAAGGAACGAGTAATGAATTACCCCAGTCACATTCCACCTGTTTGACCGAAAGTTTGGTTTATTATATCTCGGGCAAGAAATAATATTATTAATCAAAATATGCACCTAAATTATCAATACAACGTTGCCATTTTAAAGATAGCTTATTAATACCGCTAACGAAAATATCTGGTGTCACGATCTACCGTCAGGACCGATTTTTATACTAATTTATATCACGAAGATTCGCGGTTTTTCGGGGACATCGTGCCTACGCGACGCTCCCCTGGCATGAGGCGAATTATTTAATATCTTTGGGCGAATTTCTCGAGGGATGAGGTGAATTCTTGCACGAAACCACCGTAGGGATGCGCTTGTTCGAGGAAAGGTACCGAAGCGGATGCAGGAGAATGATTGGGTTCTTCAACACCGCCGAGTTTCTCTTTAATAACAAAGGTTTTTATTGCTTTTTCGAGTTTTAAATAAAAATGTCTAACCTTAGAATTCTGTCCGGCACGCGTTTTTCATCTAAAAACAGTTACTTAGAAAATCAGATTCTCCACGGCTTTCGATACGCAAGTGAATGCGCCTCAGAAAACTCAAGGATATCTTAGGTTTCTGTGTCCCTAGAAACTCGTTGGATAGAATTGCAAGTTAAAATGAATTTAACAAAATGTATATATAAATAAAACTATATAGATCTTACTAAATATAGGGATCGGAGAGAGAGAGATCGAGAAGCTAGTCTACTGGTTCCCGAACTGAGTCTAAGTGCGTAAGCAAGTAAGTCTGTAATAACTCTGTTTGTGCTGCGAAAAATACTCCCTTAAATAACCGGGTCTCCCTTCTCTGGGCTACCCCTTCTCTAGTCGGGGAAATTGTTAATAGCGGATATATTGTTAGTTACTATGCGAAGGTTTGATCCACCGCTCTGCTTTGGTCAATGTTTTTTTAACCATAAGGATGGCTCGGTATGTGACGTCCACGGGGATACCGACAACCGGATTGGTAGTTGGTAAAGCTGCTAATTGGTTAACTTCTATGGGGGTGGAACCATCCCTCCTTGATTCTACTTTTCTAGGTGGTGAGGGAATTTCCGTCCCGGCGATCCGGCCGCTGGTCCGATTGACCTGAGTGGTCCTTGAGGCCATAAGGACCCCTTTGGTTGATATATGCCCTCGTAAAGAAAACTAACGAATTAGAGAAAGTTCCTCATAGTTTGACCGTTCTTTAGGTATTTTGTGTCTGGTTACTGTCAGAGCCGGCCCGGATGCCTTGTCAAAACGAAGGGCATGTTAGAATGGATTTAGCTTTAGGACCGTTTTATGGTCCGTGAGTGTTGATCCTTTGCAGCTGTGTCGCCTTGTCCTGCGCGACTTAACCCCATGGGTACGGATTTATTTGAGAAAATATTTGCATGTGGAACGGAAATAATTTTTGGTTGTTTGGAGTAGTATCTAAAGGCAGTACATTTTACGTAAGAATGTATTTATTTCTAAAATATTGGTGACATATGTAGTATTAAAATGTCTTCAAGTAATTAGAATTGCAAAACAAAAATAAATTAATAAGAATAAAATAAAACTAAATGCAATATAAGCTTTCATTTCATCAGAACTTACAAGAAACCACCTTTGGTTTTTTTTTGTTACACAACCTTCTTTTTCTATCACTTGTCTGGCATATCTATTCGTCTCTTCTACTAATGTGTCCCAAAAATTTTCATTCAAGACTTCATTCAAAACATCTAAAGGCGTAGGATTAGCACCTAGTCTACGTAGGCTCAAAGGATTAATTCCAGATATTTCAGAAAAACTTTTTATATCGGCTACATTTTCTTCTTCTTCCTAAATCCATTCCTCTGATACTGGTTCACGAGAAGATTCACTATCACTGCTCGATAGACGTCTTATGCGTCTTCGAAACGTTGGTTTTATATTACAATTGTCATTATTTTCTGGTTCACGAGAAGATTCACTATCACTGCTCGATAGACGTCTTGTGCGTCTTCGAAACCTTGATATTATATTACAATTGTCATCATTTTCTAGTTCAATAACGTCTTCATCACCTTCGCTTTGTATTTCATTGTAATTATCAATTTCAGGATCACTAAACAATTCTTCTTTAGATTTCTCAACGTCACTTTCGCTATCACTATCATAAAATATATTCCTTGCTTTTGACATAATGGGGCAATGTATTGCAAATAATGTTCACCGAAATACTGTAATTGCCTCTTCTATTATGACTGATACAAGCTGCAATGAAATGAACAGAATTGTAACTAACCTCAAATAACGTCTTAGACACGTCATTCGTTCCTAGGGAAAACAAGTGAATGACGTATCTCAGATGTCAAATGTACCTAAAAGTTTAATTTTTTGTTTGACGTCTTAGACACGTCATCCTCTCCTAGGGAAAAAAAGTGAATGACGTGTCTCAGACGTCAAATGTACCCAAGGGGTTAATCACCCTTCTTTTCTCTCGATCTCTTTCCTACTTCCTGAGGGTGGTAACGACGTTCGTTACACTGGAGAGCAGCTGATGATGAAATCCCGAAAGGCATTTCCCACCGCATGTTGGCAATTAAATATTTTTCCTTGCAAAAAATTGTCTAAAGCTTGGAAAAAATGGTAATCGGTTGGCGCGAGATCTGGCGAGTACGATGGATGACAAAGGGTTTCCAGTTCCTGTAGTTTAAGAAATGTCGATCTTGCAACATGTGGTCGAGCGTTGTCCTACAGGCGAATTGGTCTGTCCCTGTTGACCAATCTCGGCTGCTTAATTTGCAGCTGCCTCATCATTTTTTCTAACTGTTTACAGTAAATGTCCGCCGTTATCGATTTCCCAGGTCTCATAAAACTATAGTGTATAACACCCGCGCTGGATCACCAAACAGACACCAGTAGTTTTTTTTGGTGTATACTCAGTTTTGGGATGTGTTTTGGCGCTTCATCCTTGTCCAACCATTGTGCTGAACGCTTGCGATTATTAAAAAGTATCCATTTTTCATCGCATGTGACTATCCGGTGCAAAAATGGATCGCCTTTTAGTCTTGATACGAAAGAACAGCAAGCCTCGAAGCGGTTCCGTTGCTGACGCTCGCTCAACTGATGCGAAACCCACTTACCCAGCTTCTTTACTTTTCCGATTGCTTTAAGATGACTTAATATTGTTAGGATGCTAACTTCAAACCGTGCTGATAGTTCTCGCGTCGTTGCAGGTGGATTTGCTTCCACTACAGCTTTCAGTTGGTTGTCATCAACCTGGCTTCCAGGCCGCCCGCGTTTATCATTTTCAAGATAAAAATCTCCAGATCGGAATTTTTCGACATACCGTGCGTTCGTTAGCTACATCCTTGCCAAACACTTCGTTAACATTTCGGCTTGTCTGTGCTGCATTAGTTCCACGACGGAACTCATATTCGAAAATAACTCGCATTTTTGTTTTATCCATGGCTTACAATACTTAACCTCCAGACGACAGTACGATAGACTATTTAAAACAAAAGAGTGCATCTGAAAGCCAGATGGCGTACCTTCTCAATGCAGAAAAAATAAAGGACGATCGAAGTGAAATATCGGAAACATCTGGTGTCAAACTTGAGGCTTTAGGTAATCGGACATTTCATACTTAATGACCTAATCAAAAAAATTGTCATGTAGGGAGAGGGTAATAATTTGTTCGTCTCAACCACTGATATTTGCCAATGAAAAGGTTTAATATAATTGCGGTCAGTTACACTATTCACACGTGCGTCGTTCACGAGATTCTTCCCTCCGTTCTTTCTTTTTTCTTTTCTCACTCTGTCGCGATCACTGCGCTCCCTAGCGCCTACCGACTACGCTCGCATTTGAGATCCTATTTCGCACTCACATACTACATTCGGCCATTTTGATACTCACACGTCCCGGATGACACTCTATAAACGATTAATACAAAATAAAATTTACACTTAATCAGACCTTAAAGCTGAAAAAAAAATTACACCAAAAGAGATTTAATATTGAATCACTTTAAAACAAAACTTTTAATTGAATATTAAACGCAGATAGATTCTATTGATTAGACTTATACTTGGGCCATGGTTTTAAATATTCGGCGCATATGGATGTAAATGCTGGTCCTTCGTGGTCGCTAACTTTAGACACATCATATGTATCATTCAGTTTTACTTTTTTAATACTATACCAAGCTTAGTCCAAACTGGGTGTGTTTTACCGCTACTAAATCCTCGACAGCATATTTTTGCGGTGGTCTACGTCGCAAATTATATGTTTTACAATTCTCAGATTATATCTTCGAAATTTGTTCCTTGGCTTTCATCCTAACCTGATCGCGTTCTTTCTCAAATAGCGCTTGAAATTCTTGTTCTATTATCTTCCGCAACTTTAAGTCCTCATTGCGTCCCTTTACTCCAAATAGTAATTCGAAAGGTGTTCTACGATGATAAGTAGAGTTCAACACTAAACCTACCGATACTTTATGTATTCCTATTTCTACCAAAGCGGATCAAATGGCCCGTCTTTAAAATATTATATATATTACTAAGTCTAGCGAAAAATATATCAATTAGGCCAATTTGGTGCATGAATAAAACGATTGTTTTCAATTAACACGTTCCCTGCCAGACCGTTTGTTGACGCACACGGGTATCGCGTACGTAACTGCGCAAGAGCGTACTCTTCGCAATATTTTCTCATGCGGGTTAGGAACAAACAAACTCAACGTCTAACCCAAAAGTGCAGTAATTTAATAAGCTGAACATATATACAAAACTCGGCGATGAATAACAATGACCAAAGGGGTTAATTATCATAAGCGAACGCGATCTGTTCTGCTACTTCGCGATTCACTTAAATGCCTGTTAGTTAAATTACGCGGATCTCTGTTAATGACTCGCGCAATGTCCTGTTAATGAGTCGCACCGATTTCTGTTAACGTCAGCGACCGCGGCCAATGTCTGTTACTTAGTGACTCTGATTTCTGTTAGAGAGTCACATCTCTGTTAATGACTCGCGCAATGTCCTGTTAATGAGTCGCACCGATTTCTGTTAACGTCAGCGACCGCGGCCAATGTCTGTTACTTAGTGACTCTGATTTCTGTTAGAGAGTCACTCCAATTCCTGTTATTATCGATGACCGCGGTCTATGTCTGTTAGCTTGCGACTGTTACTTCGCGACTGTTAATCTGCGACTCACTGTTCGTCTTGACGACAGTGATTTCGTTAACTTTGTGAAGGCGTTAGTAAGGGTTGGATGGGGGGCCTAAACCGGCCTTTTCGGGCGGAGCTTCCGAAAGGTTGGCATTTACGTGACTCCTATTGGTTTTCAATGGTTTTTCCGCGATCTCTGTGTTGTTATTGGCAGGCCGCTACCTCGGTGAAATTACAGGCCTGCTGGTTGCCAGATTCCCTCATGCTGACCATTTTGGGACCGCCGGACGTGATAGAAAACAATAGGAGTGCACGTGTGGGAATGGCGGGTGAAAGCCGAGCCTAAGTCAGGAAAAAACCGATGCTTTATTGCCCGAAGGGCCTCTGACGCTAAGCAGAGGTCCGGTAATTAAGAATAGGATCGGGCAACTTAGTACCGTTCACCCTTGGCAAAACAAGACAATAAAACATGGGATTCCCGGCTCGGTCTTCCATGCCTTTGTTGCGCGGGTGCATCTGGTCCCCAGGCCATCGCAGGGGCCCCGAACGCAAGCACCCGACGATACGTCGGAACACCGTTTTTTGAAGACTTACCGTTCAGGCCGCGTGGGGCGTATGCGCCCCACGCTTTACATTTGTATTATTTTGTTTCTGGCGTATGCCTTACAATAATTAAAATAGCGCGAAAATTATAATTATCAAGGAAAGGTTGTATAGTTTAACATGCATAACACAACAAACCAATAAATTTATTCTTCTAAAAATTAGTTTAACAAATACCTGGCTGAACATTACTCTGCCTAGCAAGTTGCATTCTCACATATAAGTTTTTTATCGTGTCTATATCAATTTAAAATATAATATTTTAATAAAATTCAAGTTTGTATGCAATTACAAAGGGATGTTACGATGAACTTTGTTAAAACATGGTAAACATAAGTGTGGTTTATCCACACAACTATCGCAGAATGTTGCAACTTTTACAGTACAGTTTCTTGCCAAATGGGAACCCATATTTTTAACATTTCGTTCGTAACAAATTCTACAGCGCCTTCTTATCGAATTAAAGTGGCCTTCCTTTTTTTTAATTTCGTGTCGATTTCTTCTTTGTCCAATTCGTTGAGAATTATTATTATTATTACAGGACATCAGATTCATTGCTTATTTTTTTCGGAATTCGATGCTTGTTATTTTTCGGTTTGTAACACTGTTATATATAATCCATGAATTCACGACAGCTGTGTTCAGGCAAAGTTCAAATACAATTTTTTTATACCATTTGACTGATTTTCGGAGTGGACTGCAATATGAAGCCATTTGATCCGAGATATCTACAGAAGACTTCCCTTCATTATAATCCACAATAACCTTCGGTTTTGTAACAATATTCCCCCTTTTCTGCATAGCCACAGTTTCATTAGAGTGTTTCGTTGATAATAGAAAGATATCTACAGAAGACTTCCCTTCATTATAATCCACAATAACCTTCGGTTTTGTAACAATATTCCCCCTTTTCTGCATAGCCACAGTTTCATTAGAGTGTTTCGTTGATAATAGAAGAACATCACGCTTGTCCTTCCATTTCAGTATGGTCAAACCATCATTGCTTTCCTTAGCGATATATTCATATCGTTTTAATTTTTTTGAAAGTAGGTCTTTTGGAATTCCACGGCGATTTGATCGTATTGTTCCAACCAGATGAGTGTTTTGAGCAACTAGCTTTTTGGCTAATTCCATACTTGTGTACCAATTATCGGTACATATTGTATGACCTGTACCAAATATACTTTTGCACAATGATAGAACAACATTGGTAGGCGTTGTTTTCTCTATATCCGTTTTTTTCCCAACAATAAATTTTGAAGGCGAGCGTGTATCCCAGTCCGGAACAGAATTTGAAAATTTTGATATCGTATTTATGTCTTTTTTGTTTTATATATTGTTTGAAGACAATACGACCTCGAAAAGGAATCAGCGATTCGTCAACACAAACAATTTCGCCTGGTTCAAAATACTTTTCAAAATTTTCATTCAACATATCAATGACTGTTTTAATTTTATACAAGCGATCGTTTACATTTTCCTCGTCATTGTCGTTAAAATGCAACATTCGTAGCAAAAGTTCAAACCGATTTCTTGACATTATTGAAGGTGGAAGAGTCTGCGAATATGCTGGATCTTTAGACCAATACAAACTTATTTTTGGAAGCTTTACAATTCCCATCCACAAAATAAGTCCAAAAAAACGTTTTATCTCGTTTTTGTCTGTTGCTATCCATTCATCTAATCGAGATGATGTTTGTTTAGATAGACATTGTTGCACATACCGATTTGTTTCTGTAACGACAAGATCGAAGAATTCATCACTTATAAACAAAAAATAAATATCTTCCGGTTTTTCGAAAGTTTGATTAAATATTTTGCAACCCGGTGTACCAACGAAAGGCGTAAGGCGCGGTTGGTTTCCGATGGGATCAGCCCAATCTATATTCGAAGTAGTTATATTGTTTATAGAAGGTTCGGTATCTTCGTCTTCACTACTGGATAAAATGCGAGTGCCGCGCGTGAAAAGGCCATGAAAAGGTATGATTTCCTCTGAACTGTCTGAAGAATCTTCAGAAAGGTTTCCTCGTACAATCCTACGGCGTTTTGTTAAAATTTCTGCGAGTGGCACATCAGAATCATCACTAGAAAAACTGTTGCTGTGTGATGCCATATCTGCTTATAAGGAGTAATTATTGTAAAATTTTAAAAAACTCTGAAGAAGAAAAAGCGGGAAAAATTGCAACCATTTTTAAATGCAAAATTTCCGAATTTATAACACTTAAAATAATATACATACCGTATTTCCTTCGTTTATCACACTGAACTATAAATATAAGTAAGTATTGCATCAACGACACGCGAATGAGTGACTGATCGAAATGCGAGGAATGCAGAAAACAAGTTACCGAGAAAAAAAATTGCCCATCACGCCAGGTGGGGCGTATACGCCCCACGATTAAATGAGCGCATCACCAGTAGTATTAAGATGCCCATAATTGACTGCATAATGAATTTTTTAAAAATTCTTCATTTTACAATGATAATACCAAATGGCTTGAACGGAAAGTTCAGCGTGGGGCGCATACGCCCCACGCGGCAGGAAACGTGTTAATGATTTAAAATAGTTTATATATTAAATTTAAAAAACATAAAAATAATTTATTTAAGAAAAAATATAAATATTCTTCAATTAAATCTCAAATTTAGCAAACAAATAAATAATACGCTAACTTTATTTAAGTTCACCGCATATTTTGCAAATTATTGGGTTCTCAAAGGTACATTTTCCACACACATATTTGTTGCATTTGAAACAGATTTTCGTAGTTTTGTTTTCTTTGCAAAAACCTATTTGGCACCTTTTCCGCATTTGCACACGAGAATCCGAACTTGGATTTGTTGAAGTTTTCTGAATATTTTCTTTTTCTCTCTTTTGCTCATGTTGAAAATCTTCGACAAGTTCTTTAGCTAATTGAAATAAAACAATTGGGGAGTGGTTGGTCTATACGAGCATTGAATAAAACCCAGATATTGTAGGGTGTAGCGTGAGGAAATTAATTCCTTAATGTTGTTAACGACGTTTCGGCTCCCTTGTGAGCCCTCTTCAGGTTTATTACTGAAAATTATTAACCGTTTGAGTCCGGGGAAGCGCTATCGCGCTTCACTTGTCGTATGCCAAAAATACGGCGCAGCGCGATAGCGCTTCTCTTGTTTTGTATCGAGAATGCGAAGACGCTACTGTT
>JBCFXI010002423.1:0-23057 GCA_038496175.1 Ampulex compressa | reverse complement strand
TATATATAAACTATATATATATATAAATTATAATTGAATATATATATATATAGTTCTGATTGTTTGACGCTGAAATAGTAGGTCCCAAATCGAGTGACCTTAATAGTATACACCAGAAGTAAACAAAAAAGCGTGCTACTCCAATCATCGGTTATCACGTCCTCCAGCTATCTCTGGCCAAACGTCTTTCCATCGCGTTCAAAACAACCGGAAATCGAGAGGTCAAGAAATTCATAAGCGAGACGAACAAAAGATCGGTCCAACGGACCAATGGAAGAGCGAAAGTACAAGAGCGACGCGGCATAACTCGTGGCCGATCGACGATGTTTCCACGCGCGAGGCTCGAGTTTTCTCGCGAGCGATCGTTCCTGCGTATCGAAGAAGAAGGTTGCCGCGTGACATCAGCCGTGGCTATTACCACGCTCTATTACTTCGTTCCCCGGGCCGATAGCACGACGAGCCGCCACCTTCCTTCTTTCCACTCGCCTCGGGAGCCGGCGCGAGGATCGCCGAATGGACCGCGTCCAATTTCCGCGCGGAATCGCCAGCGCGATCCGAATGGGATAATAACGGGAGTTATCGACGGTTTGACGTAACGATCCGTAATGCGCCGCTGCAATTTCCCGGGTAGGCTCGATCGACGCCTCGCACGCACCGTGCGTTTTCACTCTCCTCGACTCGAGCCATCGGGAGGATTAATTCTCGCGTACTTGCTCATTAACCCGCGACCCCCTCGACGACGGAACGAGGACTTCCACGCGGAAGAACGGGTTTTAACGGTACTGCTACCGCGGAGGTCAGGCCAATTCAGCCGTGGTTTCTTATAGGTATTCTTGAAAGTTACGAGGGCGCACTCTCGGTGGCTCTTCGTCGATGGCTCGCCGTATACGAGCGGTCGGACCGATGGGTTTCATCGATTTGGGTATTCGCGTATTACGATCCTCTTCCGCCTTTTCCTTTTTTGTAACTTAGGCACGCGATATCTGTATCGCGATACGTCGGGGTACGTTACTTTTGTATCCGCATGAATCGCGTGCTTATATTGGTGGCTTCGTGGAGGAGCGTTGGGATACTTAGAAGGAACGACTTTTTACGTCGGACCGTTTGTTTGGTTCGCGTACTCGAGTCTTTCGGTTGATCTTATTACGTTCAATGAGGAACGCTAATCGCGCTCTTAATAGGATAATACGCTTTTTATGATATACCTATCGGCTCATGAATATCGTAGTGGTGCAATTAGTGCGGTTGTACTCGACGCGTGAAAGACGGCTAGAACTGGGGAAATGATTATTAGAGCTATACATTAGGTAGTTCCAAAAGTTTGACGATGTTTATACAAATACGACATATAACTTTTGAAATATCGTAGTCTTTATCTTCGAATGTCCTCTGGCTCTACGCATAATTCAATGAAATAACGTGGAACAAAAAATGCCGTGACCAAGGTGTATATTATTGCAAAAACGAAGCGGGCGATGATAGTCATCGGTAAGACGCAGCAGCGTCAGACGTTGGCTGGCTATAGTCATCGATAGTATCGAAAGGCTCGATCGAACTACATACATGGCACTTAGCATGCAACGCGAATAAGCGCGCGGATAGACGCGCCCAAGAATGGACGATCTCTCGATCCGAGGATCGAAAGTCGAGCGGTGCGGATGCGCGGCGAAGAGGAGGACGAATCTCGCTTCCACGTCTTCTTTTTTCGCGGCTGACGAAGCGAGCCGCCGTTTTTCCAGGACTTTTTTGCGCCAGCGTATCGATGGACAATCGTTACGAAATCGCCTTCATCGAGCGCGCGGAGCGTAATAGTCACTCGTCGCGGAGACGTCATCCCGACTTATGGACTTTCGACGGCATGCATTACTCCCACATTATTTTCCAGCTCGGATGTCAGACTAATTGGAATGACGATACAAAAGTTCTCTTACGCAATCGTGCAGACACGCTGGAAGATGCGGAAAGCGATCGGTAACGAGCGATTCCTTGCGTTTACGCTCGCGTGAAAAAGTAGTTCTTGTTTTCCCCCGCAGGTTTTTGCGCCATACCAGTACAATTTTGTATGCGTTTTATCGATCTCGCGTGACTCTCGATGATTGGCCGGTGATTAAGTTTCGATTGATATCCAATATTAGGCGTTTGCGTCTTTCGCTAAACATACGTATGTAGTTTTTCTTAATCGTTTTTTTGCGAAAGCTCGACGAAAAACAGTGTTTATAATATGACCAAAGAACGACTATAAATACTGGTAATTAATCGAATTAAAAAAAGCTTGGATCCAAAGATCGATGTTGCAATATTGACAAAATACAACGATTTCAGCTACGTAAATTCCACAAAATTGGATAAAGTCAGTCGAATTAAATATGCGTTAAATGACGGTAGAAAAATCGATGTTTATTGAAATATAGCACGATTCGTTGAAAGTTACGGAAAGTATGTAGGATGATTAATACGCCGTAACTGGGCGTATGCGGTAGAAACTAATTTTCCAGACGCACGGCAAATACAAGGACGCTCGGATCTCAACGCCTCGGTTCCTTCATTTTCCCATCAGAAATACCAGCGAGATCTTTTTAAATACCATTATCAAACTTCGCGTAGGGATTAATCTTTTCCTCGATCACAGAACACATTCCATCGGAAACGCAAGCGAGATCTTTTTAAATACGATTATCCAGCTGCGTCTACGAATTAATCTTTTCCTCGATCGTAAAATACCTTCCATCGGAAACATCGGCGAGATCTTAATAAATACAATTATCAAACTTCGACCGCAAAATAATCTATTCTTCGATCGAAAAGTAGCTCGGCATGCGAAATTAACTCGTTTTCCAACCGACGGATCGAGATTCGCCAGCGTTTCCGTGAACGCCTCGCGTATCAGATTTTCGTATGCAAATTTTCATTGTCGAACGTCAAAACCAACATACGTACGCGCTACAGAAATAACCGACGGGATATAAATGGCATTGCTGTTAATTAATGGATCAGCGTGATGCAAGAATCGGCGATGAATCAGAAGAGCGTTCGTAAGTGGCGCGTCGAAGAAGCGCGTTCCTCGATAGTACGAAGCAGCTTTCGAAGGCGGGCCGAAAGTGTCGCGAAAACAATTTTCCGTGGGTAGACGAAAATTGCATCGCACGCATGCGATAGTACTGGAGCATAAAACAATATGAAATAACGTACAACGACGCAAAATGTTCCTTTATCGAAAAAAAATATTTTACATATATACACACATACTGTACACGGAAATTTTCTTATAACTCTTCTACCGCGTTGCCTGGGTAATTTGATATACATATTAATAAAATAATTATCGCGACCTTTAAGAGCAATAGTCACGACCGAACGATCGATCATATAGATCAAGCGGCCGTTCTTCGAAGTATAGGATAATATATTCCCTCCGCGAGATTTAATTTTTGAGAACACTGCTTGGACGAAGCAAAACGTGACGCGAAAAGGACGAGTTTGAAGTACGAGAGGGTGAATTTCGAGTGCAAAACCTGCATCGAGGATGGCGCACCGCCGCGTATCCACGGGCAACCTTGTTCTGATTTTAGTGCCGGCAGTATCTTTCCACGAAGACGTATAGATGCTTTTCATTAATTGCCCCGCGCGATACATATCGCCGACATTGTGAAATCATTACAACGGCTCCGTGTGTCGTTTCAGCGTCCTCGATCGCCGTCGGTTCCTGGATCCGCCCCTTCCCCCTCCGCCCCGCCATTTTCTCACCATCGACGCGGGAATGTATAATTAAAGATTACAGTTTAACGCCAGAATTACCGAACCGGTTAATGACTAATCGGCCGTTACTCAGAACGCTCGCACCACTTCTTTGTGGCACATTTTCTGGGATTTTCGATATTCTTATCGTGGCACGTGAATCGGCATGACGATTTCCTTTTCTTTTTAATTATGCTACTAATAAAGCACTAGAAAAAAAAAATACTATTATACGTGCCTCGAAACAAATCGTTCGCGCATTAACGTTACGACTATCTAAATAGTCAAAATGACTGCTAGTTTCTTAAAAAGAGTATTTCCTCTTTATGCGGATGTATTTTCTATGACTTCCCATAAATCAGTCGTGCCGTTTGGATGATCGTATCGACCATCCATACGATAAACCATACAGCGACCAAAGTACCGTGTAACAAAATGTACGCTTCGATGGACGCATCTCTTTAAGTAATTCCTCGTTAAATCGTATGCACAATTGAGTCGAGCGAGTCATCGTCGGCGAGCGGAGATCGATCGCGAGAAACGGCTCGGATCGGGAATCGCGATGATATAAGTCTCCTCGACGAAAGAAGCGGAATGGGGAATTTTTCTTTTCTTCGGCCGATCCCGCGCGCCGCTGTCGACCTTAATCTTTATGCCGCGTTTTCCTCCTTTTCCAGTGGCGGCACCGCGCGAAGGAAACCGTGGCACATACGTGTCGATGACGAAAGTGGCGAGGAGAGCCACCGTGCAGCGATCTTCGAGTTTTGCTTGGCCAATCCGATCGTTAATTAGCAAAAGTATTCCTCGTGGAAAATTTCGTAGAATATTTTTTCGATAAAAAAGAAAGCACTCGTTTTCCAAGAGGGAGAATGTGATTTACGGAAGGAAGAATTTGTAGCGTAAAAAGGTTAATTTGGCGTGCAAAATCTGTATTGCACGGCGCTAGATTTTGATCGGCGACTTTTTCGTTCGCTGATTTACGCACCACCTCGGTTTCGAATTAAGAGTCGACTTTCTCTCGTACTCCAAAATGACCTGCAAACCAAACCAACCTGCGTAATTATTTACGGTATAAGATAAATCAAATGAACCTCGGCGCGCGGGATATCGACTTATCGCGGGAATATCAAAATAGATTGCGGCAGTTCAAGCGGATTAAGAGTGACCGTATATATAAAGAGGGGAGAAGACGTGAATTTGAAAATTAGATAACCATAATGATTTCTCAGCATTATTTCTATAAGCGTCTTAATAGGCGGTGAAACACTTCGGCCACTCGGTCAGTTTCGCGTTAACTCCGCGTATCCGAAACTCTCTTGAATCTTTAGGAAGAGCAACGTGATTTATCCTCCGTTTCCACGTACAAGTGGAAACCTAGGTGAGTAATGCCAGATGACGCGGTCTTTCCAATCGATCCTCCGAGAAAATGGACCATGTGACTTGCCGTGTCAAACGAATACGTAGAACGTACTTAGAACGTACCCGCGGTTATTAAGCACGCGGCCATTAAACGATAGCCTTTAGATCGAACGACCATGTTAAGAACGAATGCACCGATGAAATTGCGGATTGCGTTTTTCCAATTCCACCGATGACCATCGATATTTCTGCCATCCATAAACCAGGCATCCGTGGAATGAGCTATTAAACGACAGCCTATGGATCGAATAATCCCGTTAAAAATAAACGCATCGACAGAGCCACGCATTACGTTTTTCCAATTTCACCCATCGCAATTTATATTTTTGCCACTCGCGCACCTGGCTTTCGTGGAACCAGTTGTTAAACGATAATATCTTTATTCCGCGAATGCGATAAAAACGATTACATCGACCAAATCACGAACTACATTTGGCCAATTTCATCGAAAACAATCGATGTTGTTACCGCCGCAAATCAAACCGCTTTAACAGTTCGAATTAAATACATATCTGTTTATCCTACATCGATGCAATGTAAACAATTAGTATATCGATATAAATTTTTTGAACTTATTTTGATTCGTTTAATTGAATATAAACAAATAGTAGTAATTAAGAAACGTTTCTGATCCGCATTCTGAGCGATCAGAAATCTCACATTCACCGTAGGTTCGTGAGACTATTTAAATATATAATTTACAAAGTCCTCTATACTCAAACGCAAAAAAAGAAATACCGCCCCATCGTGTTGCCAAACCAGGGAAGCCAAATTTAAAAATGACATCCCCAAATAGTACCAGGGACCTGGGTGGATTTGTAGAATCAATACGGTCGCTCATCGTGCGGATCATAAACGTGTTTCGATTGTTTCCAATTAAAGTGCCGGTAGGCGAGGCAAAAGGCGCGCGATAAAAAGCCGTAATGGGATTTTTTTCCTTTCCCGACTCCATGGCCACGCTCCTTATCGCGGCTTTTATCATTTTCCGAATCGTCGACGGCGCGCGGCCGTCGTCGGTCGTAAAGCCGGGAAAGAAAGAAGCTATCGTTCCGCGGCATTACGGTTTGTTGCGCGAGGCGATAGAGTTATGGGTCGTAACGTAACGCGCAGAGGCTCGTTGCGTCGCACAGCGGTAAAAGTTTCGATTCTGGGTGGACAAAATTATTGTCGAATAAACTATGCTCCCTCGATGCTCGATCGTTACGATTGTAATATTTAATGTATTTGTAAAAAAAGAAATTTAGTAGAGATTTACATAAATTATTATTTTTTTACGTTACGCATTACGTATTTTTCGATAGCAAAGGATGGAAAAATTACTACATTGTTTAAATAACAAGCTAAATGGTTTATAGGAATATTGATTATACGATAATATCGTTTATAGGTTTACAGGATATATCGAAATAGTTGCGAAATCTTCGTCTCGTTCCTTGACTTTTTTGACCATACCTTCGTATAACCGTTTCTCGGGAAACGGCTTGTGTATGTCAAATTTGAAAATTTCTTACATTCATAGAGTTGGAGATATACCAAAAAATACGACTGCAGGATGTTTGAGCCAAAATATAATTTTACCTAATTTCCATCTTGATTATAAAGGTACATGTTTGATCGCAGGCTCATTGAATTTACACCCTCCGTTTAATTTTAAAGAGAAAAGAGAATATACATTGGTTCAATATTTATTCATCCTCTATTTTGCTATGCACCGCGCAAAGACTCGGAAATTCCTCATTAGCATGTATTCAAATTTCGGTACATCTCTTTACTCACCAACGCGTACTAACGGATGAAAACGGAAACCCGAGCATAACCATTGGAATTGCTTCTTTCGGTCTGTTTATCGATACATTTCCTTAATTAAACGTGTTTTGGAACGATTAAATAATATTATTTTTGTTCGGCTAGAATTAGAGCTGTTAGCATTGTACGTCGATGCACCGTAATGTCTAACATTATTTCCTACGTTCACCCGAGGAAAATAATTTCGATGAGCGGTCTATAAATACACGTTGGACTTTGCGCACCCTTACTCTCCGCACTTTTCTTCGTTTCCTCCATTACGACAAATCTCACGCGTTTCGTATTTCCTTGGAATATTCGATCCCAGGTATCGAATACTTCTCGCGAATGCTTTGATAAGATCGATTTAGCCTTCGAGAGGAGCTGCGGAAATACAGGCCCTGTATCTTATAGCTACTGGAAGTTTATCGCACGGCAGTATAAACGACTAACTTTACTACCGATGGTTTGATGTTCGCGTAAACGTTTCAAAACTTTGTTTCAAAAAATCGATAAAAATATTCCTTTAAGTCAAACAGAGTTTCGGTGGATAAAATTAAAACAATTATGGAGCCTAATACATTATCGCTATCCAGGATTCATTAGGCAAAACTCTTAGACGATGCGTTAGTTGAAAAATACGGAGGGTCGAAGAAATGCATTGGGAATGGAAGTGCATGCCCATATATCAATAACCGCACCGTAGCCTTGCCATCGGTAGAAGTGGCAACCTTGAAACAGAGCAGCACCGAACCAGCTGCTTCGGCTCCATCGATTCTGCACTCGTGAAACGTTACTCGAAAGTACAGAGGGTTAAAGAAGTGCATTACGAATGAAAGTCCGGGCCTATATATCAACCGCTGCACCGTAGCCTTGCAACCGGTAGGACAGGCAGCGCCTAACCGTCAATTTTGCACTCATTACGCATACGTTACTCAAAATTACCGAGGGTTAAAGGCGTACATCTCGAAGGAAAGTTCAAACCTGTAGATCACCGATACCCAAAGTGGTCTATATCGACCCCCAGGGGTCGACGATGACCTGCAAGGGGTCTGTGTTAACAAAAAAAAAAAAAAATTGGGGCTCTATGAGATGTAAATGGGGCCCACGATGGAGGATCTTATCGAAGCAGGTCGTGACTTTCATTTTGGCTCTCCACGAATGGAATAATCCACGTATACGGATATATTTGTCGCTTGATTTTTTCACTATTATAATACTATATCATAATAATAATATATCTGGCAATAATATACGATAATAATATATCAGCCGTCAAAAACGCATTTGAAGTTGGTAAATTCGCAAAAATTCAATATTAGCTAAGCAGGGGGTTTATCTAAAACCGAAAGCATGGCAAGTGGTCTACGAGACAAAAAAGTTTGGAGACCTCCGCCGTAGATCGACTACTCGTCTACCGTTGCTCCGCAGCTTTGCAATCGGTAGGATCAGTAGCACCAAACCATCGATTCCGTATTTGTTACACATTCGTTATAGAAAATTATAGAGCCTTAATAAAGTGCGTAATACATGGATTACTTTTTTTTTTTAAATTCATTTTTCGGCACCGATCGCCAAGGTCCTTTGCCCTCGGACCTACTTTTTAAGGTGGGTTCCGAACTACCAGAGCTACGGTATATATATCGCATAGAGAAAACCAGAGGTGATGGGCGGGATTCGAACCCGGGTCTGCCGCACTCTGAGCGTCTATCCACTACACCACCGTAGCTCTTACGTGGATTACCGAAAAATACAGACGATCAAGGAAGCGCGATTCGAATGGACGTGCCAGTTTAAAGCAGCCAGCTGGACCTCGGTTTCTCGTAGCTACGGTAACCTTGAAGCGGAACAGCACCAGCCCAGCTTCCTCCGCTCCATCCGCTCCGTACTGGCCGGTAGCAACGGTAGTAGCAACCACCGGATGGACGGTTATCCTGGCAACGAGGCTAAAGCAACCGGCGGAGAAAGGAAGAACGAGAAGCGAGAAGGGGCGACGTCGGTGGGTATCGCGAAAGAAAGATCCCTCCCTAAGGCCCTTTTCTTTCCCCACGACTCCACCTCCTCCTCCACCTCCTCCTCCACCTCCTCCTCCTCCTCCTCCTCCTCCTCCTCCTCCTCCACCTCCTCCTCCTCCTCTCTCTCCTTCCTCCACCTGGCCACCCCTCTCGCCCTCTCTCGCCGTCTCGCTCCCTCTCCGGCCCTTTCTCCTCGACTCTCGCAGTCCCGGGGAGCAAACCGGATTCGCAATAAAACGAGCCCACCTCGAAATGCAGGAGAGACCGGCGCGGATCTAACCCATACGGTCAAACTGGATCTACGTCTTTCTACTTCTCACTTCGCATTCTCTTTCTCTGGGCCTCTCTCCCCTCCCCTACGCTCTTCAACAGTTCCACGACGCCGATGCCTCCCCTCCCCCAGCACCTCCACCCCTCTCGCTCTCTCGCACTCTCTCTCTCTCTCTCTCTCTCTCTCTCTCTCTCTCTCTCTCTCTCTCTCTTTCCTTCTCCTCCTTTCTCTCTCCACCAGCAGGAAGGAGTCCGTCCTTCTTTCCACGGCCGACCTTTTCTCCTCGTCCTGGCGAGTGAAAGGGAAAGAAGGGACGGCTAGGCCCGTGCGTCGCGCTGTGAGAAAGGTGCAAGTACGATGGGGACGAGGCGAGCAGCCGCGCCGGGACCGAAAGGTGGCCGCGCTACGACGAAGAGGGGCGGAGGGGAGCAAAGAGGGTGAGACTGTCTCACGAGAATGGTCCAGGGGTGTTGTTCTATAATTCTCGAGTACGTACCTCGGGGCCGCCTCAACGGATTTTCCGTTTGGCCACGCACCGTGAGCCCCTGCGAAATTTTACGCGTTCGCGGACTACGGAATTATGATCGAATATTATCTTCGAGTTGAGGAGCCTCTATGTACGTCGATGCGACGTTCCCAACGCTTCTCCGCGGCTCTTATCGAACTAAAACGTATCCGTAGAAAGCTAAACGATGTGCATTGTGTGTACATTCGGTATGGATAACGTATAAAACGTATGTCGCGATGCGTGAAAATTTGATCGAGTTGGGGAGAAGGCGTCTTGCAACGCGTTCACGGGAGAAACGTAAATCGTACTCTTCGGCGCGATAATAGTTTATTAGAGACTCTGATCTCTGTTTGCGAAAAAGTGATATTGATATTTTAAAAGTGATATTTTAAAAAAGGGTTTATATCTCTTCGATAAAATATTGGAAATTTCTGCAGTTTTCGATGCTTCGATCGATCGGGCGCTGTTGCGAAAGGTTCGTCGCGCAAATTAGACACGCGCGTGTCAGGTGTCAGGGCTGACTCACCTAGGCCCGCATACGTTAAACTAATCGTGATCCTAAAATTTTGATTAGACGCGTTTTTTTTATGTGCTCGGAATATCGGGTTTTAATCGTTAATTACGATTTACTTTATAGCATCCGCGTCGAAGCGGATTGATTTTCGTGTCGCATTGAGTCACCGTGTAAACGAACGCTGCAGCATACACGTCCGCGAACGCGTTAACTCGGCTCGTGACTCGACGCGAGATCGGAGTTTCGGTCGTTTTAGGGGAATATTTTAAACGTTCATTTACGAGTATTAGCTGTTTTTTTTTTAGTAGTTTTAATAGTGTGGTTTTTCGTAATTTACGATCGTCCGTGAGTCGCTTCTCGGGTATTCGTTCTGCGCCGAATAAACCTCCGCTTCCTCCGCGATTTGTGGATCGTCGTACACTGAAATGCTATAGCATCGCCATACAAACTCCCGTTCATACGATATATTCTTATATTTTTTGTGTTATCATAATATTTCTGTGGACAGCTTTACGCACGTTGTCCAACCACTTAACCGATCGACATTTTTGATTATTTACCTCGATTTGTCGACGTAAATTAAACTCTCCTTGAATTTAACGTAAATTTTAACGTCCTCGGCTCGACAGTTTCGATAATGATCGACCGCTCAATTAAAGCCAAGAAGCACGGCTTCGCACGTCGACGATTACTCCGTATTACGACGAGGCAAATGTCCAATTATTCGCGATGCTAACTTTGCCGATGCTCGAACTTCCTTTAACAACCCAACCTACCCGTTCGTAAGTAAATTTAATCTCCTTTCTTTTCTTACTCTACTACCTGCCGCCACTTTCATTTCCACCTTAATGCACCCAACTCGATCGAAAACTCGCTCTTCGGAACTTAATCCCGCGGTGAATTTTATTCTTGTACCGATCCGCTTAGCATTAATGTACTCTGTTTTCGCGGAACGCCAAAGGACTCGACTCGTTAACGGACAAGTGGCCAAACGATAATCGCGGATCTGAGAAGAAAGCCTCGGGAGTGTCCCGTGCATGTTTGCACGAGTGAGTCGTGCGACATTACGTATGCAGCTCCCGTGTTTACGAGTCGTACCTCAAGGCCCGCGAGCGCAGTCGTCGGCTTCAAAGGATCGAGAAGACGCGCTCTCATTAACGCGATTCAGAATCTCGATAGCGGATTCCCTTGATATTAATCCCTCGTGCGTTTTAGTTCGTTCCGAGAACGCGCGTTTGTAAGCTTGATTATTTTTAACCAACCAGGAATACGCTCGACAGGAGCAACGTGAATGCTGGAGACTATCCCGACTGGATTAATTTCTCAAAATGGATTTCTCAAAATACGATTCGATAACAAAGATGCGTGGAAGAGGGAAAGAGAAAGGGGGAAGCGAAGAGGTAGAGAATAAAAGTAAGGATACGTTAACCCATGGCTATTGGGCTAAGCGATCGACGTTTTCGCTAATTAAATTAAAACGGAAGAAAAGCAAACCCTAACGCGCTTGCTTTAAAATTGAAAGAAATTATAACAAAATGTTCGTTAATAGCACCCACGCCGACTCGCACTTCCTCCCGTGTTTCCGCTTGCTCGTTTATATAATCCAACGTAGATGTTTTCGTTGTTCAGAACAATTATATAATTAGTGTAAAATCAAACATTCGCGCCAAATAATATTTCCTTAAATATCCTCAAACGTGTAACAATTACGAATACGTTTTCCGTCTTACCTAAGTTTTGCGTTAAATTCTGCACTTTCTTTAACCGCGAGGCAAGTATGTTCGTCGTTAGACACAAAAATTACCATCTCGTCACGAGGAGTATCCTCGACATAAACATCGAAGGGCTTAAATGGCGCACGAGAGCGGAAGATCGACGGGATGGAACTGGCGTTACCACGAGCCGAGGATCCAGCTCGATCTTCGTCCCGGTCGTAAATCGACGATCGCGATCGGTGGCGAACGAGCTTGTAAATTTGCGACGATCGACGGCAAGAGGGCCGAGCTTCTATTATAATAGCTTATTATTATAGCTTCCGTTCTAGACTCGATTCCATATAGTTCTTTAAGCTGGAAACCGAGTAATCGTGGATCTCAGGAGTCCATCGATCGAGTTTATTTCGCCCAGCGGAGATATTTTAAATTCTCTTCGATATAGGTGTGAAATACATCGAGTTCCTTTATAGTCAAAAGGAGACAAGTCTACGATTTCCTACAAGAATCTCCCAAACTCAATGCGCTGCGCATTCCGAGACTTTCCCCAATTACGTAACGTAATAACTTTCCACAATTGTGCTGTATGCGAGCGATTAAACGCATCTATTTACTCTTATTCGGCCCGATTCTCGGCGGAGCTATAAATAGTAAAGCTAGAAATGTCGGAAGAGCGGGCCGCAGTTCCGTCGTTAAAAGTACCTCCCGGCTGATAAGAGCGCAGATAAGGCGAAGAAAGTTCGCGTATCGCTCGGCGCGGGCCCGATTGTCGGCTTGCAATCTGCACGCCGAGCGACGCTCAGAGAAATGATTACACGGTGCACCTATTCCGGATCGATCGTTATCGTGCCAAAGGCGCTTCTTGGCCCTCGAGACGAGCCACCGGAGAGGAAGGAGGATTTCTCACGGATTCGAAGCGGCTCCGGCGATACGTACGCCTCGTCCACTGACATTTTGACTGCCGTGGCCGTTTATCCTAACGACTCTCGGCTAAGCCTTTCGCCGATTTCAGCGAAATTGGGCAGGATTTTTGTATCGGGAACGAGCGTAATCGTGATCATGGCTCTGGATATCCGGACGGTTGTGTCAACGGTCTAAAATGGAGTGCGAAGAGAACGATTTTTATATATTCTTTCTTTCGATTTTATATACTTTTGTATATTCTAAATTGGAACTGATAAAAGGGAGATAACCGTAGAGAAGTTAATAGGGGAAGTGAGTAAAATTATCGAACTAGACCTTTGCATCGCAGTGCTCGTGGATGACGTCTAACCAGCGTTTTGGGAGATTATTAATAATGCCAGTTACTTATGATGCAAATAGCACTTATTTCGATATTAATAACCGTACCGCGTATTGCACGTCCATAACCGTTATTAGTAATAATAGGTATACTTCCCGCTGTCTGTATACATTATTAATAATAATTACACGCCGGTGGTACTTGCGCGGTTAACGTTATCGTTGACGGCCACGTTTACTTATATCATCAAAGATGGATGTATAGGCTTGCAAATATCATGTACACGCTGCCCGATAAGACGCTTTCTATTTTTACACGATCGTAATAATCAGCGATCGTGGCTTCGGTTTTTACAGTACGATGCAGCTGCATAATTTGCAAATAACGTTCGCCATCGCTTACAGGATCGGCCTTCCAAATCGATGCATCCCTCTTTTTCCTACTCAAATTATTCCAACGATCGACGATCTACCAATGGACAAATTCGATATTTCCCCATTTTCGAAATCGACTTATTCCAACAATAGGAGATCAAAGGAGGATATGTAAAAGCTCATCGAATGCACTTCTTTCCAATCGCAAAGCGAACGAAGAGATATTGGCTAACTTATCGTACACCTCGTACACGTCACGAGCAGGTTCGAGCCGAGCGAATAACGAAGACGCATTCTCCTAATCCCCGCACCAGTCTAGCAGCGCGATCGCCTCGAGAAATTACGTCGGGCACGTAAGGGAGACAAAAAGCGTGGAAATTATCAACGATAAGTCGTGTTGTTGCGAGGGAAGAAAAAAGAAGTGCAAAAAGGTGGGAAAAAAGGACGAGGAAGGAAGGTGACGTGAATGGCGGCTGGAAAGCACACGCGCACGGTGAATGCCGGAGTAGAAAAAAGGCGAGGCGCTTAATCGCATGTGTACCGAGGCTAAAGAGGACCTTGCGGATCTCCTCTGCCTCCCACCACCGCTCACGCTCATCTCCTCTCTCCCCTCTCTCTTTCTCTCTCCCACACTCCCTCTCGCACACTCCCTCTCTATCCCACCGTCTTTCTCCCCCTCTCACCCTCTCGCTCCCGTAATGATAAACAACAGCGTGCTCCCTGCAGCGATTACGCAAGCCGCTCGGCCTTCTCCGAGTGCTTTTAATTTAGATCCCGCCGTAAATAAATAAATAGCACCCGGAGCGTCGGCTGAGGAGCGGCGGCTCGAGTCCCTGGGCCGTGAGTGCTAATGGCGTGTATGTGCGTCGGTCGATGAGCATCGCGTCCGAATTGTAACCTCGTGCGTGCATCGAGGTTTCCCTTAGAACCGCATTGGAGGGAATAACGAAGCGTATTGGATTTGTGAGAAAGTACATTTTGCGTTCGAACGCGAAGAACTTTCTTTACATCCCGATGCGACTGGCGTGGTAAAGAAAATTATCTCGCTCTCCTTTGGCTCGATGATTGGCTATTGCGAAAAGGCCGTGGTGAGCTTTTATATAATGCGTATGTTATTCTACGCACTGGTTATTAACGTGTATCGTGTTAATCTACCGATACTAACAGTAAAGATATTTGCAGACGGCTGCTGCATATGCAATATCTTTGCACGCTCTGGTGAATCACCGCTGCGTATGCGATGGAATCTCTTTCTTCAATTTTCATAGTCGAAAGGATAAGAATTTTACGAATTATCGTCGTTGAGTCCGATTCCCGTGCAGGCCACTTGCTCCACGAATGAGCTATGCTACTACATTACTTATGACTGCGCAGAAAAGTAGACTATAAAATTAATAGAATTAAAAAGAATAATCGATAGCAACCAGTTGGTCTGCGGTATCCCAATCGTTATACATAATAATTCTGTGCCGGATGCTGATATTTCATAACGATCCACGAGCAAGCTTTGTCGTGCACAAAATACCAACGACGCGGAGGATCCAACGTGTACCATCGAATGGCCCACGCGTCGAACCCGAAGACAAGCGTCGCATCTCAACGTCGTTCGCGCGGAAAGAAGGAAAATAAACGACGAATGGCGGAAGTGAGCCGCGTGCCAAAAGCGGTCCACGCCCGAGGAGTGGGTTCATTAATTTGGCGCAATTAAAACCGCACCGATAGCGCGGACAAATATTTGCCACGGCGCGCGTACGACTTCCGCGTCGATTCGCAAACCACTTTTTTTCCTCTCTCCACCCCCCCCCTCTCTCACTCTCTCTTTCTCTCTCTCGTGGCCGCTCCATTCATCGCGAAGCGTGCCACGCCTTCGCAAACAAGGAGCGATTTGGGACGATGAATCACGCCGGCGGCGGCGCCTACGCCGTCGTGTCGTTTATATCGAGAGCAGGACCACCGACGAAATTTCTCTCGAACGAAAGTGCCGGCCGTTTGTTCCTACCTTTGTTCAATTTTTGGCATCGGCCGCCAAGGTCGATGACCCCGGGATTCGCGCTCGAATGCGAGGAATTCGCTTATCGGTCTCACGGTGGTGAAAAGTCTCCTTCTAACTCGAGAGAACTTCTAACTCGTGTTTTTCCAGTATTCCGAAACGTACTTCGTTTGGAAAATATACCGATACATATGAACATACCGAGATAAATGATTTTAATGGTTATGCTTGGTGTTTTTATTTTTGGAACGTCATCGACCAAGGAGATCCTCTAAAGTTGCGATGTGCGTTAACGACTGATTTCTGAATTTTTTTTATCGTGCATAATAAAATGAAGAATGAGTAAATGTAAAGCCGACTTGAATGCTTTTTGAAACTAAAGAGGGAGTGTAAACGCGATGAACCCGCATTGAAAAATATATTTTTATAATCAGAAAGGAAATTGGGGAAGGTTGTACCATATTTTCTTTGGGTACCCCTTTTCCTCCTTTTCGCGATTTGGTGCCAAAAAATTCGGATTGAGCGATAATCGGAAAAAAATTACGGGGTCGTAGAAATATCCGCGAGGAAAAGTTTCTCGAATTTTCTACGTAAATTTAACACATTAGTTTCTATTTACTATTCTAAAGTAGGTTTCGAAGTTACATATCGCGTGAGCTAATACCGGTTTGCAATGCTAATTTCGAGAATTCGAGGTCATAGTTTGCAACTTTGTACAGCAATTTTCCACGTGGTAAAAAATATTCTAAACGCATATTCCGATGCAATATTATTTTCTAACGTATTCATCACTTTTATATCCTCCTACCTCGCGTGTAGGAATAACAGTCCCCTATTTAATAAAAACCGGGGAAAACCTAGTACGACAAAAGCGAAAAATCGACGATAAATTAAAATCTTTCCTTCTACTTATCTCATAGGATTACGAAATAAAGGCGCGCGGTATAAAACCCGATGGAACCTTCGCAGATCTTCTATTTTAATATGAAAATCATCGATTCCATGATTAAGAACCGGCATCGAGGAATAAATTTCAAAGTAAGTTGCTTTGGTACGGTCGAGCTGGGAAAACCAACAAGATAACCAACGATTTTTGATAATAAACGAATGGGATATCGAGGAGGAGAATCTTCGAGCTAGGATCTATTCCCCAAACCCATAGGGCACACTCGAGGCGGTTGCAGGAGATAAGGCGGTTTGACGTTCGTCCAAAAGGTCAAGCATTTCTCATCGATCGTCGATTAAGCTATCGGCGAAGGAGATGAGATTTTCGCGAGAGACGGTGCGAGGCGCTGTGTAAATCAACGTCGTGGATCCGCGATCCGAAATAGCTCGCGCGTCGCGATAGAGCCTTCTAATTATACCGATCGGCTTCTAAAAGGGTGTCGCAAAATTTACAGTACGCTCGCTGTATCTCGACTGGGAAAAGAATCCCGATAAACGTGCTAACGCAAGCACCGCCTTTCGAGCTGCATCGGCTCCCTGTATCTCTCTAAACCAACATCTTTCCGAACCAATGGCTCTTACGTCTGTTGCAGCCAAGAGACACGTGTTACCTCGCGATACCTGCAACGTTACTCGTGTACTTTCCACTCCCTTTTGTTGGTTTCTTCGTGTTAAAGTCAAATAGCGCATTAATTTACCTCGTTGGGATGTGTAGCCTTATCGTTTACTTACCTTTGGAGGCTTTCGTATTTATAGTATCTTTAGGATTTCCTAGGACTACGTGGTTCTGCAGAAGTGAAAATAAAATATTGCCAGCATACAGGTTAGATTCTTTGCATCTATTATAGATATTCCCTATCGTTTTTCATGACGCGACTTAATTCAAGACGGAAGAAAAATATTGACGTTTCGAGCGGTACGTTTAGAGTTCATTCATCGTAAACCTAATACAACGTCGTTTGCCTTTTTCAATATTTGATCTGCCAAGCAAAGTTCTAGTGTTTTTCATTTTATTTTTCGAATCTGACGTTTGTATACGAGGTTTGTTCTACGGTGAGCGACACGCTTATGTTTTTCATGCAGAGAAAATCAATCGAGATATATATGTTACTCCAGTTTTATTTCAAATACGCAGAAAGTATATGACGTTGGACTGATTTTGACTCTCATGGCGAAAATTATTTTCATATTTAACGCAAAGTTTAGACAAAGGTTGTTCAACAAAAATCCTTATAATAATGATCAACCGCAGCATCGTCGATTCCTCGCACCAGTATTAACGCTACACAACGCTTCGCTATTTCCAAAATGTCGAATAATCGTAGCCCCCGACACACCAATTTTACCTTTTGTCCCGGAATTTCCAATGTACGAAGGGCGATATTTATTTAAAAAATCCAAATGTTTCATACTCGTTTCGCATGCGCGTAACTCGAGATGCACCTTATAGCAGAGATCAGGAGTATCAGCTGTTTCGACCAAGGTGGAAAAAGCGCGCGAAAGTGCGAGGCGACCTAAGGGTGCTGCCACACCGAAACGCACCGACGTGTGCCTACCGCATCAGCTGTTTCTCGACCTGCTTTCGGAGCGGCTGTCGAGAGAAATTGGTCTGCGGTTCTAAGTATAGTCGACGATGCTGCACTCCGCGAACAGGAGCACATGCTGCACCCGATCCAGCGACAGGGGTAGGAACAGCTGTTTGGTTCTCATCCCCGAGAAATCGTAGGAGCTAATTACGTACAGGATATCCGAGATAAACGTGCTTTCATCGATCCTGCTAGACTTATATCCACGTTAATAAACGCTTAAATCGAAACTAGAAGCATAAGCGATGGTCGACCAAAAAACGAGTACATTTTCTTGGGATACACTGTATTAATGCGGGATTATTAATATTTCTTTCAAAGAAACGTAGAATGTAACGGATATACGTGTATTCATTTGTGATGACATGGAGTTGAGATTATCCTTGGTAATACGTTTTGTTGTAAAATATCGCTGATAAGCAAGAAGTAAAATGTCTCAATGGACCCGCGATGGAAACGTCGGTGGCTCCGTTAATCTGGATGCGCGTTCAAGTAGATTACACTCGTAACACTGATGCGTGCAAAGAACATCGGTCGTTCTGTAATACGATATGAGCTTTCCAATACATCTTGCTCTATCGAGTATCGTTTGTTCTTACAAACTGTACAGAATGTCATACGGTAAATACGTGGTCGTCCGCTGAAAGTCATTGACCTTCGAAAACTCGGAGGCTGGATTTAGCCTGGCCTACGAATGCCAATAATAAAGCGTCGAGCAAAAATTGCAAAAATCCAGAGGCAAGAGCGCGAGGGAAATAAGCGCACGCACTGCAATAGAATCCGTTCGAATTCCTGCCATCGCTCGTCGATCTTTCCACGTAACCGCTCGAGACTGGATGACAGAATAGACTAACTCTCCTGCTCCTTACATAATATCGTTCCATACGATCGTGTTGTAAGTATTCTTTTTTCAGCTCTCCTTCATCGATACGTCGGTCGTTGTTTATTTGTAAATATGGCGAAGAATGTGACGACGCTTATCCGTTGATATTGTTATTGCCGTTACATCACGTCGATTCGAATTCCTCTTCGAGCTCAGCCCCATAGCCAATGGCCTTGGTAATCGATCGAAAACCGGAGGAGGAAAAAGCGTGAAAGTTTCGTAATGAAAAAAAAAAAAATGATCATCCGAAAGAGAAACGAGGAAAGGGAAATGTGACCGAGCCAAATTCAGAGAGCGATGTTGAACGACGATGCGTCGACATTCCAACGGGGTTTCCAAATATTTTTCCCCGCTTGGAAAACAAGTAACACGATCGAGAGCACGTTTATCAATGAAGCGAACGAACGCAACAATTTATCGACACTCGGCAAAGTTCTCGCTCCATCCACGAGATCCAAGTACAAAACTCGCAGATCGCATCGTGGTTCTTCGCTCTTGCCAAAGCAAATCGATAATTGATCTGGCGAATGGAAAAACCTTCTAGGTTGCAAACTTCTTTGAACAATCGTACATGGCAATGTTTGTCGCGACAATTCGCCGTTCGTGACATCTCATCGTCATCGATAAACAGACTTTCGTAAATAACACGGCCAGAAGTGGCAGGAAATATTTTAAAACGTTTCTGTTTGCTCTTTCTTAAAAATATATACACATTTTTCTTATTTACAAACAATCAAAACGGTTTGTAAAGGATCTTTAAAGGGCTACAAAGCTCCGCGTCGTATTTCGATGGTCATTATTCTTTAACGAATTCAAATACAGTTGTCAAACCACGGAACCATCCAAGAATAGACAGACAATTCGCCACTGAACTCAAATTTTATTCACGATCCCCTATACATTTTTAACAACACCCAACAATCGTCCAACGTGCCGAATGGCGAATAATTCAAAATCGATATCATTGCTCGGCGATGGATCGATAAGAGCCAATTAACGATTATTCCCGAAGGTTCTTCCTTCCAACGAGGCATGCAAAAGTCTGCTCTCCCTAAGTGACGGATCGCTTCGGCTTCGGTTGCTCGCTGGACTGAACACCTTGGTGCCGTTTCGGTCACAACGCAGTTACATAAAGCGGTGACACGGCAGTACGGCTATCGGTTTCGTACAGCAATGACGACCGTAGAATAAGCTGGAAGGGGATATTCTCGCGCGATCCTCGTTTCCGCCGCCCAACCAGGGGCCCGGATCCGACCTTGTCTTCGTAACTGTCCAGAGCAAGAAAATATTCCCGATGTACGTTGTACGTTAACCGCTTCGAAGGATTCTCCGATCGATCGCGTTGACCCTCGCGTAGGCAACCGAAATTTTCGCAGTTGTTCGACGACTTTGCAACTTCAATACCCGACATTATGCATGCGTAATAATTAATTCTGAAACAGGAAATCAAGGTAAAAATATGGAAGGGAAAGGGGACCAGAGTGATTTTGCGATACTTTGAGAAAAACGAATAAAACCGATGAGCGAAAGTCGGGTGCTTGGTTGTCGACGTAAGGGTTAAACGGAAGTCGAGGAAACTTTTCGAAGTCACCGTGGACTACGTTTTTTAGGTAACACCTGGTGGTGGTGCACGAGAGCTGTTACATCAGAATGGATCGTATGTAATTTACGTGTGTGACTTTTATTGGTTTAGAACAATTATACATTTATGACGTTCTAATAAGCTTCGATTAGCGGCTTAGTTTTCTCAAGGGGAAACGTAAAATTGATTATTAAAAGTGCGTGTGTATACGATACGCTTTCGCAGAGTATGAGTATGTGTTATAAATATAGAGAGAGATCTTCCATTATAATAGCACGATTGTGCGCGTTATAATTCCACGAAATGCTCAATACGAATATAATTATTTTTCGTTAGGTAGGTACAGCAGATTTAGTCGATCTAAAAAACGGTACCACTGACATTGAGATTCGATAACGCAAACGTGCCTTTTCCACGCAACTCGAATATATAATACTTTCCTCGATATTCTCATTCGTAATTCGTTTCGTATTGTGTAATACATGTAAATCGACTACCGTCTATATGCATAAGTTTTGTATCACTTCCGTGTCTCTTTTTCATTCTTTTCACCCTCCCATATTCGCGGCTCTCCTTTCACCGGTCACTCGTTTTCCGTCCAAAACCGCCGCGCAGTATCGTTTACTCTTCTGTTTAAGAGCTTACTCGTACGGTACAGGAGTAATTACCACGTATGCTCAGAAAATCACGCTCCTTCCACATCGTGGATCTTCTCGCAACGACACTGGAACACTAATCACCGTATTCGTCCACGTCCGTCATTGCGAGAAGAACGTCCGTCGTGAGAACCGATAAAAAAGACACGCAAGGAGGATGATGCCACGACAAAAGGAACTATAAAAAAATCCTCGATGCATCCGCGTTATTTTTAAATATTCCGCACGCTAGAGAGCCGTTGCGGCGATAAAATTGTTTTCTCCGCGCTGCGTCTTATCGGCTTAAATACAAAGTATCGAAAAAATTCGAAACACCGGTAATCGAACAGGATCGCGCAGTACGTCCACATTTCACGCGTAATCGATGTTCTAGTTACTCTTGCGTAACCTCGCAATACCGATTTTGCACAATATTATCCAACGATCCTGTAACACTTTATCCCAATACCTCATACGATACCACTTGCGCAACATTCTACAGTACTTCTCTCATAATGAACGTTGACCCGCGGAGGGATAAATAAATAAATATCCCCCGCGGTAGCCCCTCGCACGAGCGACCGACTATTGCAATCAAAGAGGTCGAAAAATGGCAGAGGTGAGTCACACGGTCGACGCTCCAAATCTTCTTCCGCCACCATCATCCCCGTTTCCACGCGCTCCAAAATTTCATCCTACCTCCCCCTCCTCCCCCCAGCCATCATTCGCACCATCGCCCTCGTTTCCACGCCTTCCAGAATTTCATCCCACCTCCCCCCTCCCCTGGAATCTCGACGAACCTTCGGCACCTTGACGGTGTTATCCTTGGAGATCGATCGAAGCGTGCCCGGTTCTGCGATACAGCGATTCATCCTGGCGAAAAAGGGGCCGGGGGAGGGGAAGGGGGAGGGGGGGGCAAAGAGGGGGAGGGAGTCGATCGAGTTACCTCGCTTGGTGGCGTTTTCGAAAGAAAGCACACGCGGGGGATGGCGGGAGGAGGCGCGGAAGAGAGGAAGAATGGACCGACTGGAAGGTCGGCGAGAAAGGGGTCTCGTGGGTAGGGGAGGGGCGGCTGGGCGGAAGAAAGGGAAAGGGGGAGGGCGGAGGGGCGAGGGAGAGGACGCAAAACGCTCCGTGAGTGACTGAAGCGGCGCGCAGGCGCGGTGCCTGCTCCGCGCGAGGGGGAGAGGGGGGAGGTACGGCGAGGGACGAGGCCCTGGGAGGAAGAGGAACGGAGAGGAGAGAAAGAAACCTAGGAGGGAGAGATAAAGTTCCAGGGATAAAGAGGGACGAGCGAAAGAGCGAGGCTGAGTGCGAGGGAGAGAGAGGGAGAGAGACGAGAGAAATGGACTAGAGCCGGTGGAAGGGCGCGGGAGAGGGGCGAGGGAGGTTGGAGAGGTACACGGTGGACACAGGAGGGAAGGCTGGACGGGAGGACGAGCGGGAAGAACGGAAACGGGCGGAAGGTGGAGCGAGGAGGGGAGTTCCGCGCGAGGAGAGGAGAGAGGAGAGAGGAGGAAGAAAAGCGCGTAGGGGCTCGCGGAGCTCTCGTTCCGTTCTTACGTATTACGTGCACGAGCAGCACGAGCCGAGCCTCGTATTACACCATTACCGAGACAGAGAGGCTCTATTCAGGCGCGGCTGAGCGACGTCGAGGAGAAGGCGGCGGAGGCGGAGGGCGGAGAGCGTGGAGAACGGGTGCACGTGTGCGTTGGTTACGCGACGGCGGATACGCGCTCTCTCACGAGAGAGAGAGAGAGAGAGAGAGAGAGAGAGAGAGAGAGAGAGAGAGAGAGAGAGAGAGAGAGAGAGAGAGAGAGAGAGAGAGAGAGAGAGAGAGAGAGAGAGAGAGAGAGAGAG
>JBCFXI010002422.1:0-23059 GCA_038496175.1 Ampulex compressa | reverse complement strand
AATCGCCGAACGATAATCGCTCTTTTTCCATTTTTCTAAAATTCGTGGACACGCCCGCTTTCAAAGCCGGCCAAAGCAAAACTACGAGTCCGATTTGGCTGAAATTTTGACGGTAGCCGTTTACGAGAATATATTACACGATGGTATATTTGTCTTACGATAATGGCACCATCGAACGGTGAGGCTAAGTACTTATCGGACCACCCACGTAAGACGAAACTGCGAAAGATCGTCCGAACTCCTTCCTCTCGTTTTCTATAGACTCATTACGCAACCTCGAATCATCCGCATCATCGTACTTCGTACGGTATTCATCGTAAGAAACGCACGAGTATTTCCCATTCTTCCCTCGATATCGATCGTCTTACGTATGGAACGCCTAACCACGAAGCGGTATGTAAATATTAACCTTTCCTCAAGTCGCAAAATTTACGATTCAAACGATTTTTGGCAAAGCACGATCATCGTGAATTATAGAATTTTTCGTTGTTATTTATGAATAGCGGCTCTCGCGTCGAAGGCGATGAGAAATTATGTTTATCACCGGAGGGCAAGTGCCTCGTCAAGTTTTTATCTTTTCTTATAACGCTTTTGCGATCGGTGACGTAAGGCAATATCGTTTCAACATTGCTACCACTCCTAGCCACGATGCGTTTCCAGTTGATAATAAATATTGTTGCGTAAAAAAAAGGATACATAAATATATTGCCAGAAGCTAATGTAAAATTTATACACCAGTCAATTCTCAATATTTATTCTCTGGAAATAAAATATTTTCTTAATATACATCGGTGACGTTGAGTTTTTAAATTTTTTTTCATAAGAAACGATTATAAGCATCGTAATCAGAGGCAATGCTTCTTAAATTAACATACCTACGTATAGCAGAAATTTGCTATATTCAGCTGCAGATTTTGCAAAATTGCCCTCTCAAAGATATTAACATCGATTATGTCGTACAATTAACAATATAACAGTATACTCAAAAGTTCAAAGACGACGAGAGAAAAGATCGTCTTATATCAACAAACAGAAGATCAATTAGTAGTAAATCACCTTTGTACATTAATAAAAATATATATATAAATCACACTTATTAATCATCGATCATCATACCGGTGCGAACATTTTCGTATACACTTATGTAAACAGTTTTCACCATTTTCATCGTCGCTTCTCGCCGTACGAGCAACCTCGCGCTGACAGCGCTGCCATAATGCGTTCCACTCGATAAGGTCCCCGGCCATAGAGACGAAACGCCTTGGTTTAATAAAGCGCCTCGTACTTCAACTTAAGGAGGTGATTTGCCGTTAATTGCTCCCCTGTTTTCTCGGCTAAGACCATCCTTTTCCTCGTTACATTGCATAACATCAAGCCCTCCGATCTCGCCGGTCCCTCGAGTTACATCCGCGCGGCTTCTTCGCTCGCCGCTTACGAGCGCACTTTTTTCTCTCCTTCTCGCCTCTCCCCCCTCTCCTCCATCTCTCTCGACGGCGTGGAGAATTCGAAAAGGCGACGAGGAGCAACCCGAGGGCGATTCGGACGCGGCGGAACTCTAAAAATGAATTAAGCATGCTCCGTGAAAGGGAGCGAACGATGGTTACAAAGTGCGGTTAACCGTTAGCCCCGGCGAGATCTCTCGATCGGATCAAAAGGAAAGCGATCGGGTAAGCGAAGGAGTCTGCGCACGTGCAGCTGCACGTGCTTACCTGCGCGCGCTGGTAAAAACTCTAATTCTAGCCGGGGAAAAATAATGTACGTCGATCATTGCGAAAGAAGGTTCGATCGGGAAGATGTGGGGCGTTTATTTTGAAAGTGGTGTAGGTCGATTTAAAAAAAAAAAAGAAATGAGATGTCACGTGATTTGTGATTAATTTAGGGTACACTTTTTTATACTTTTATGCATATATTACGCGAGAAAACCGGAGTGAAAAATATTCAGATTTCACGTGAGTAAGCTCTTTTCCAAACACAGTCGTCCGACGTATGGCTGAAAAAATCGAGGAAGCCGAAAATTTAGCCATTTCGACTTCATTTAAGATTTAGAAATAAAAAGCGTATATATGAAAAAAGGGCAATCTCTTTTCTAAATTCCTCTCTCTACAAATACATCAAACATTATAATCGTAAAAGTCGATAGACCATAGCTTACTCGGCGATAATTTTGTCCACTTAGAATCAAGACGTTTCCACTGTGTGCACTATTCGAATCGGGAGCGGATAGAGGATTTCCATCGGGGATGAAATCGATGGGCGGGAAAGCAGGAAAGAAAAAAAGGAGGAAAGTGAAAAATGGGAAGCCGCGGGGCCCAAAAACCTGTTGGATAATTAGCGCGCTCGTAGCGCGGAGCGTCGGTGGGGAGCACGGTGACGTTAACGGGGCCATAAATTACAGGCAGTTTGTATATCCAGGCATGAGAATCTTCCGCTACCGGCCACCGTTGTTTATTGTGGCCAGCGTCGAATCGTTTAGTAGGATTTTATGCGTAAGTCGAAGCGACAGGCGCAGCGACGCGCGGTTTTAGCGAGCTTAGCTTGCAACCCTTATTTAGACTGAAATATTTGTGTCGATACTGATCGATGCTCGTTTTAATCTAAATCTAAAAATTTTTTAATCTAATTTAATCTATTTTTAATCTAAAAATTTAAAAATGATAGATTAGTTAGTTGTGGTTCTGTCTCGGCAAGCAGGAAAAATAATTTCATCTGCTTTAGGCGCGGGTCCTTTATTAACCCATTATGCTTCGTCATTATGGGTGGGGAAGGTAATGGATTAATAAAAGATCTGTTCCCAGAGGAGGTGAAAGTATTCTTCCAAATTAGTCGAATAGGGGCATAATTAAAAAAGTAATCTATATACCGTAGCTAATATAATCGTACCTAATATAATCGAAAAATACACCTTGTAGATATTCGTTTCCCCATAAAGAAAAAAAAAGGTAATCTATATACCGTAGCTAACATAATCGTACCTAACATAAGCTAACGTAATAGTATAATCCAAAAATCCACCTTGTAGATATTCATCTCCCCATAAAGAAAGAAAAAAAAATAATAATCCATATACCGTGGCTAATATAATTCTACCTAATATGATTAAGAAATTCACCTTGTAGATATTCGCTTCTCCATAAAAGTAAAAAAAAAAAATCTATTTACCGTAGCTAACATAATCGTGCCTAATATGATAAAAAAATCCACCATGTAGACACTCATTTCCCCATAAAAGTAAAAAAAAAAATAATCTATATACCGTAGCTAACATAATCGTACCTTATATAATAAAAAAAAGTCCACCTTCTAGATATTCAGTTCCTCGTAAAAGTAAAAAAGAAATAATCTATATACCGTAGCTAACATAATCGTACCTAATATAATCCAAAAATCCACCTTGTAAATATTTATCACCCCATAGAAAAGAAAAAAAGAAAAAAACTAATCTATATACCGCAGCTCGAACTCATTCTCAGCACCGGTGATAAAATAAAGAGCGGCAGAGGACGCGGAGCGCGATCGGGACGAGAATCGAAAATACCGTCGACGAGTCGGCTGGAAATTGTCCGGTTGCGCAACGTATCTCCGGCACGGTTTTATCCGGGATTTATTACAAAATCGGCGTTAATTGCGGTTGGCCTGGCAAGGGCCAACTGAATCGTGCAAAAGCACGCGCCCGCGCACGCTCTCGCCTCCGGTGACGCGGACGCGTATGCAGATGCACGAGGACGATCGCGTGGAACGTTAGAATGCAGAAAAGAGGTGTGTACCGACGAGTTAACGTTTTGAGTTAAATTCTTCCCGAGTCAGAGGAACGCTCCGGGCGCTAAGTCCATTATCCGCGCCTCCGTCGAGCAGCTCCTCTAATGCCGCAAATAGCTTCGTGGGATAACGCCGACGTGCTCGTCGCGAGCATTAGGGAACGCGCCCTAGCTCGGTGCACTGATTGTGCCCAATTGTCGATAAAAACGATAAAAACTGCCTTTATCGCGCCTTTTATCGAGACGAGAGAGTAGCCGTAGATACTGTTAATGAGGATAACGGTTGAAACGATGGTTGCGTTTGCAGTGGCATGATTATACTTGTGTCTACTTGTATGCGTAATGAGGAGAGTCTCGTGTCGCGTTGAAATATTAAGGTTACTCGGAGAGCAGGGTTCGCGATAGATGAGCCGATCAGTGCACACATCGATTAACTCCATAAAACAATAAGTTGAGAAATGCGATGAAATAATGTATATTGTTTTTTTAAAATTTCTGTTATAATATAAATTCAAATATATAATATGGAATGCATAAATACGGATATAGCTTTCATCTAAGGGCATATCAAATTAATAAGAAAGAGTGGTCAAAAAGAATCAAAATGGCTTCTGAAATAAATTACTTATTATTCAATGGCCCACAAAATTTTGCCGTTTAACGGTGTTAATCTTTGTTATTCGGGAAAGTTATTATAAATATAAAAAGTTACGACTATACCGAGTGCTTTGACGCTTAAATTTAAGTTTTTTCCAAAAGTGGAGTTAATCGCGATGTGTGCACTGAACGGCTCATATCTCAGTGGATTCACTTTGGTGTATTTTGTGTTTTATACTCAGTTCTTATGTAGACGGACGGATACAAAAGTAGTCTGGATTAAGTTTCGTGATACGACGTAAAGTTAGTTTGGTTGATCGATGAGTCTGCTGGTGTAATAGTCTGAAACTCGGACTTCCATATGAAAGATCTGCGGTTCTCTCTCTATCATTTTTCACGCAATATGCATACTTTGCCAAGCAATTATATTTCTGACTAATACCAAGCTAAAATACCCCTAAAGCAGAGTGCAAAGACTGGTCAGTTTTGGTTTCCTTCTCATTCCAACGAGCCTCGAATGAGAGAAGAGTGGACCAATCGAGTGTGCCGTGGAGGAACATCGGGACAATGGATTCTGCAAACAGTATTGTAGACAAGCAGCGAGGAATTATTCGGGAACTTCGATAGCAGTGATTAGAAAGAGTGGTGTATCGGTGCAAATTCGATCCCAGGACGGTATCATTTACGCGCTAACTTCATACCATTTACCGCGGAATCGCGCGTACCCCGAGGATACCAACAATGGACAATTTTCTCTCTCGCCTTTGCCTTCATCGATCTCCCCTAGCGCCGCAAATTGCGGCGTGAAATCCCTGGTGTGCAGTCATGCACCTCTTTGGAAATAGTTTCTCCGGTTAATCGTACTGCATCGGCTCGAACGCGAGTAAAGGTTATACCGTTTCATTAGCGATCCACGGTGCAACAAATGAAATTCGTCGAGGAGCGGAAAAAATCCACTTTCTAAATTATACCACCTATCGCCTGGCCATTTCTCATTCGCCTCGGACGTTATTGAATATTTCTGCTCGGAATATACCTTGAATATGACACGGTATCTCAATGGAAATTAACGAAATCGGGGCAAAGATCTGCGATGCTGTGGATGTGAGCGGATTTCAGTCACAGCGAAATATCTTAGGGAAGTACGAGGGTGGTCCGATAAGTACTTAGCCTCAGCGCCCGACGGTGCCATTATCGTAAGACAAATATACCATCGCGTAATATATTCTCGCAGACGGCTACCGTCAAAATTTCAGCCAAATCGGACTCGTAGTTTTGCTTTGGCCGGCTTTGAAAGCGGGCGTGTCCAGGAATTTTAGAGAAATGGAAAAAGAGCGATTATCGTTCGGCGATTCGATTCTTATTTTTGGAAGGGAAATCGCGCGGCGAAATCGAAGAGCGCTCAGATGCCGTTTACGGTGACTCTTCTCCTTCGATGAAATGGAAAAAGAGCGATTATCGTTCGGCGATTCGATTCTTATTTTTGGAAGGGAAATCGCGCGGCGAAATCGAAGAGCGCTCAGATGCCGTTTACGGTGACTCTTCTCCTTCGATGGCGACCCTCAAAAATTGGTTTAACGAGTTTCAACGTGAAAACGAGGCCTCCGGAAAACGTTTTTTTCGGACGGGTTAAAGAAGTTGGAGCATCGCTGGGTCGAGTGTATCGAGCTAAAGGGAGACTGTGTCGAGAAATAGATCGCCGCTTTTCCAAAATGTTCGTTTTTCTTTTGTAGGCTAAGTACTTATCGGACCACCCTCGTATATGGAAGAGAGACCTAGTGAAACGTGAGGTTACTATGGATATAATTGCAAGATAAAATACAGAAATTGGATTTTCATGGAGGTACGAATTCTTGTAAAACACGGATGAGGATATTCGCGCCAATAAACTGTAATAGTAAAATATATTAGGAAAGTTGGTAGAAGTGAGGAGGAGAATGCACTGGTATGAAGTGAGAGACAGATTTCCATGGGAAGCTTTGGGAAAATTTGGCCCAAGGCGGAATGAACTTTGATCGCGCGATGGATCTAGGAGAAGAATTTAAACTTGTATCCCGATCATTATCTCTCGATTAGAGCGCGGTAAGGTAACTACGGTACTGAACATCAATTTTAACCAAATTGCATAGAGAATATAGTTACGCTTGAAAAACTTTGGCCGGTCCTTTCTGTGGGAAATACATTTAATCTTCCCAATTAGGAATGAAACGCGAAGGTCACGAGGAAGAAAGATAATTCCAGGAGAAATCGGGATAATGAAATATTGTAAAAAAACAAAAAACGTGCGTTAAGACGACGAGTTGGAATATCGATGAAAGTGTAACGTAAGATGGCTGCCCTGGAAAAGTGATTCTCAAACTTGCAGAATAAAGCCGTATAACGGATCAAGCTTGTCCAAACCAGTTGCTAAATTAACTTAACATTAACGACGATACAACGTTTAAAATGCTTCAAACCATCCTTGAATATTAAAATGTGATTATTAATTTTCATATAAAGCGGATTATCATTATTTTTTTTTTGTTTATTTTTTTTATTAATTTTTGGGGACCGACTGCTAATTAGTTTTCATATAAAACGGATCATCATCATTTTTTAATTTTTTTGTTTATTTCTTTTTATCAATTTTTGGGACCGACTGCTAACTAATTTTCATATAAAGCGGATTATTATTATTTTTTTATTTTTTTTATTATTTTTTTTTTAATTCATTTTTGGGACCGACTGCTAACTAATTTTCATATAAAGCGGATTATCATTATTTTTTATTTTTTTTATTATTTTTTTTTAATTCATTTTTGGGACCAACTGCCAAGGTCATTTAGCCCAGGACCTACTGTTTAAGGTAGATTCCACACCACCAAGGATTATTATTTATTGGATACATCAATCAAATGGTGCAACTCAGATCTTCTCCAATCACGTTCGAGGGGCACTGCTGGCATTGCCAATAGAATGCTTTGGGAAACACTGCTGCAGACGATTGCCGAATTATGACGCAGCAAGTTCTATCGCGCCTCTATCATTTCTCATGGGTAAAAACGGAACATCTTAAAGGGAGTATAACGACTCCTTGACGCGTGGTGGAATCTATTCCTTCGCGAGGTCTAATTATCTAGATTGGCTTTCCAACGATCGGCCACCGGTCGTGTCTTATAATTACACCGAGATTTGGTCGAGGTGTATATTTCATCCGAAGCTCGCGTTAATGGCCAGAGGCACAAGTCCAGATAGAAACAATGAGTATGAGAAATGAAAGTCAATTAGGGAAGCGGTATCAGAAGATATTAACCGACAGCTCGAAGCTTACGTACGCGGAACGTGAATGAAGTATATAAAAAATTATACAAGGATAATTAAACAATGTATTCAATTTTAAGTACACGACTACAATGTCATTAGAGGAGCGCCATTAATATTCTTTTGTATTATGGACATTACGCGTGTGTTGTATACTATAAAAAATTGCATATCGATGTGTTAGCTGGTATTAATGAAGAAATTATATGCCGTATATACGATAGAATTTATAACACGATATGCGATATAAGGTGGCATATACATGGTGTCTTACAAAAATGTACTCACATTTCGATTAGCCATTGCTCATATATTCAGTACTGATCGAGGTGTTTTTTAGCATACATGCAAGTACAATAAGATAAATCAAAAGAATATTCGCCAATGTTCAAACTGCTTTCCACCAATTTCTCAACCCAGTCGCCAACTACTCACCAAGAAAAACGAAAAGCATATGAATAATGAGAGACATAACATACGTACATTCCTGAACAACTTGTGCATACAGTCAGTGCTTTTCGTACCTTCGATATAACTATTTGTACGCTGAATGATAAAATACGTGTACGAAACTCATTGAGTACCAAACGAAGGAAGATCATTGGCAGATCGAAAGAGAAATGAAAAAAGAATACGCTCTCCTAACCTCGTTGAAAATTGTTTAACGACAAGTAAATGAATCTTATAATTATAACGATCGTATCCACACACTTATTTTTAATTCTCCATCTAGTCTTATGGAACATAAAAATTCAGTAGATTAAATCAACTACTCTGCGTAGAACAATAATATTTACCCACTTACCGTGAATCCAATCATTAAAAATGATTACTAAATTCGAAATCCAAATAAAATTAGTAACGAAAAATTACAAAGATTAAGGCGGTAAGATAAATGTTTTTAGGAAAAACGATATAAAAAAACGGATAACTCGAGCGGGACCATATCCAAGCTCCATACGACCAGTTGGGGAATTAAAAATAAGTCTGTGGATACGCTGGATATAACTGCAAGAATCATTTACTTGTCAAAATAAAAAAATGATAAAATCAGTCAGGGGACGCGTCGCCGCGTTTAAGTTGATCCAAGCACGAGGTAACCAACCAGCAACTCGGATACCCGGGGTTATTTAATATCCTCTTAAAAGCTATCTCATTCCGCCGGACGATCATGAGAAGCTAACAATCGATAACCCGCGGCAAGGAGGCCCCGGCAATTACGACTTTCATCCTGGAACCGAGGGGATTCCGCGCCCGGGGTATTACCACCGGGAATATAATTAATTAGCGTGCACGTCGATGCGTCAACCGGAATATAAATAATCGTCTTTCATACACGTGCACGCTTACAACAATCGCTAATTACGACGGTACGAAATAATTATCCCCCTTAATATACGCGGCGGGCATTAATCATCCGCTAATTGAAACCGAGTTTCGAAACGATCGGCGCACCGGCTCCTGGATTTCCTCGATCGCGAACGCACCTCGCGGGGAGAGGAGAGGAGAGGCGGAACGGGCACCCCGAGCATCGAACTAATGGTTTTGACACTTGGCCTACTCGAAGCGCGTTGATGGACTCTTTCGATTTTACCACGAAGCAGGGATCACGAGGCGCGATAAAATCTACGTAAGAGTTCTGCGAAGAAAACTTTTTTTAAGTTTATTTTTTGGAATCGACCGGTAAGACCGTTTGGCCTAAGGATTACGAAGTGCAGTGAAATCTACGTAAGAGTTATAAGAGAATATCTTGTTTTAAATTCATTTTTCGATACCAACTGCTAAGATTGTTTATCCCAGGGATTACGAAGTGCGGTAAAATCTCCATAAGAGTTAGAGAAAGAAATCTTTTTTTAAACTGATTTTTTGGCACAAACTACTAAAGTCGTTTGGTCCAGGGATTATGAAGTGCAGTACAATCTACATAAGAGTTATGCGAGGAAACCTTTTTTTAAATTAATTTTTCGACACCAATTGCTAAGATCGTTTGGCATAGGGTCTACTGTTTAAGGTGGGTTCCAAACTACCAAAGCTATAGCTATACATATTACATGGAAAGGCCAGAGATGATGGGTGGAATTCGAACCCAGGTCTCTCGAGTAGAAATCCGAGCTTCTGTCCACTACATCCGCTCTGAAAAAACCCTTCTAAGTATCACGTGCTCCTACGCCTATGTTATCTAAATCGGACTCACCTAAGCGCGCGATACAACCCACGATGCGGTACTTCTTTAAAAAAAGTTCACGGCTTGACAGTTCCCAACACGAAAATATGACTTTTATAATTAAACCTTTTTTGGGTAAACTGTTTAATAACATATTAGTGTTAGTTTGCCGATAAAAATAAACTCGAATACGACATAACTACGCTCATATTTACCTATCTAATACTCATTTCACAGCTCAATTTTTTCTATCATAGTCTCAATCATCTTAAAAAAAAAACCACTCACATTCGAAATAATATGAGCGCACTCTCCGTACGCTCATACATAATTTATAATAAATACATAATTCATTATAATTGATCTTAGAATTACAATTATATATTATATTATATATAATGACACATATAATCATATATAATTTATAATAAAAATATTAAGCTAAGGAAATGGAGATGGAAGGATCAATTTCCGCAGTGATTCAGAACTGCGTTTGATCCGTCCACGCCGATTAAAGGCGCCCAAAGCGGTAGAGACGCGTGCAGAGATGCCGGTAGGCAAACTCTTAATGTCCAGCCGGCGATGACATTTTAGCGCGATGACGCGAAAGATAATTTCCTGCTTTCGCAACCTCCGAGCCGTTGCTCTCTCGGCTCCTTGCTCTCCTCCCCGATTTCCTTTTCCAACGGAGCCACCGGAGGAGTCCTCGATTAATGATTCACTCTGGTTCCACGACCGCACGCCGGCCGAGGAAAATCGATCTCTCGTGTAGCTCTCGCGGTCTTCGACTCTCAGCGCGAGATATCGACCGAGCGAGAGTTTGAAAACCGCGAGGCCAGGATCGATGCTGGACGATCATCGCCGGACGTTCCTTCTAACGATCGTAAATCCTCGAGGAATAAGACGAATAGCGGGGATATTACATTATTCTTTAGAAAGTCCACTCGTGATCCTTCCCCTTCTCGATTCACGGCGCGAGGTGTAAATTGGAAAATGGGAGAGAGGGGATTTTGGAAGGTTAGAAAAATAGGATGTAAAATTCTGGACGATGAGGATGCGTTCGTGATCCTTCCCCTTCTCGATTCACGGCGCGAGGTGTAAATTGGAAAATGGGAGAGAGGGGATTTTGGAAGGTTAGAAAAATAGGATGTAAAATTCTGGACGATGAGGATGCGTTCGAGGAATAAGCTGAATATCGGGGTTATTGTATTATTCTTTGGAAAGGCCACTCGTGATCCTTCCCCTTCTCGATTCACGGCGCGAGGTGTAAATTGGAAAATGGGAGAGAGGGGATTTTGGAAGGTTAGAAAAATAGGATGTAAAATTCTGGACGATGAGGATGCGTGCGAAGAATAAGCTGAATATCGAGGTTATTGTATTATTCTTTGGAAAGGCCACTCGTGATCCTTCCCCTTCTCGATTCACGGCGCGAGGTGTAAATTGGAAAATGGGAGAGCGGGGATTTTGGAGGGTCGACGCCTTCGTAAAAGAGGATATATAGTCCTGGATAAGGAGGATGACTGCGTTCGACATTGGTGCCATCGAGAATAAGGAGCGTCTTAGTAAATGTTCGCTCAAACAGCTGTAGATCGTTATACCGTTATACTTTAATACTGCTTACGAGCGATGTCGAGGGAATAAGATCTTTCACCAAACTCATTTTAGAGGAATTCGTTGCATCCTGATCTATTGCAAACGCTATATAAAATGAACATCGATTATCAACGTCGTTGCAAATGTTTCGTTCGAAATAGGGCCGCAGTTTCGATCTAACTACCTCGAAGAGAACGACTTTTTTTTAATATCCTCCCGCTGTATAACATGGAAGAGGCCATCATCGATCAAGATTTATTTTTATTTAGTCCTTATTTATTTACTTCTCTACTCCTATAAACATTCACTTCTTTTACACGAAAAATTGGAATTGGAAGAATTGAAATGGGAAGAATTCCAATCGTGCACCGCGCGAATTTTCGTTCCACCGGAGCGTACCTCGCGAATTTCTAATAATATTTCACGAGCACTCTGTACGTGAATGCCGCATCAACCACTCCGTTATTTCTCTAGGAGGGGATCGAAACTTCTCGAGCACCCTGTATTTTGTTACCAATTTCCCCGGCGTAGACAACGGCATGCGGTTACGGAGAAATCACTTCGGGACACGTCACGGCGCGCAAAGACCATTTCGACATCGCTATTCGTCGGAGATCATTACAGGTGTAATCGGCATTCGTTCTTTCTGATGCAACAGACGCATTGTTTTCACCGCAACGAAATGCATCCGAGTCACTCCTGAACGCCGCGCCTGTCCGTCAGCGCGACTGGAAGCCGTTCAGCGAATCCCGAATAGCGAAACGTGGGTTTTCTTCAACCCTCGATAATGCACGGTAATTTCCAACTGTCGCCTCGCCCACGTATCTTGCCCACGTCCTCTTTCCTCCGTTGGGTTACGACGAGAACGCAGATTTTCCTCGATCTTCCATAAATCACGGATGATCCTTAACTCGCTGCCAGCCATTTACATCCTTCGTTTGGAAATACCTCCGGAATTTCTTCATTATTAACACTAGAACTACCGCCCCAGACAAAGTGACTGGTCGGTCGGTTCTTTAAAAAATCGTACTACTTTATAACGATGTATTTTTTGAGATTTTCCATGATTTTCATGCAGTATTTAGATCATTATTTTGATTCACTTAAATTTCCTTTTACTCTCCCCCTTTTTTTTTAAGGACGTATGTGGTGTTCTAAATATGTCCAGAAAGTGGCTGGTAGTTCTGGTGTTAAGGATACTTTAATGAGATAAACGCTGTTAGAAAACTGAAACGTTTATTTATATATTCTTGGAATAATGATTATTTATGGACGGAGATTTATCGGATGTAACCTACAGTAAGCATTTTCGCTGGATGTAAAATCTTTGACTATAACGACGAATGGGTTGAGTAGCGTGTGGCTGTTTTGTCGATGTCGCCAATCGTTTTATCTGGGATTCTACCAGTCGGTCATTGGAAATCAACGAGGTGGTATGTGATTTTATTAATTGTATATGATATTGTCTTCCTGTATTGCGATAGAAGATTATAGGAGTATAGAAGTTGGGGTGTAGACAGATAGGTTCTTAGGGAAATTTGGATTGCGGAAAATCAATCGTTTGGGTGTAAAAAATATTAGAAAAATTTGGATTGTATTTAATTTTGGATAATTTTTTTTTTATAGCGAGTAATATTTATGAAGGAGAGAAAGCTTCAGCACGAGGAACACTTTACTGGTCAACTAAGATTTTAATATTAAAACAATTTAAAACTGTTTATTAAATGTCGTTGATTAAAATTAAAACCTTTTAGGCCTGTTACGGAGCAAGGTATAAAGATAACAAAAATACTGATTCAAGGAATCAACTTGTTGTATAACACGCTCTTTCTTTTCTTTTTTATACAAATTTTGAAGTCATTTCGAAGTTAAAATTAGGAGAAATTCAGGATAAAATGTATATTTTACTATCCTCCAGACGAAAGAAAGACTAATTTAAATTCTTACAATAAATTTCCATATCGCTTTCGAGATTCCAAAGCATAGAAATTATCGGAGTTTATACCTTGATCATCCAAGTATTAAAAATCCTGCTTATAGAAAAAAAAAAAAATGCAGCTTATATATTTGAAGCAATTCACTATAATCGATATACTGCTTATAACGTAATTACATCATTGAGTACATTTCGCCCGTATCAGAAATCATTCTTATAAGATAAAATTTCTCTTCGTGTTCCCTTTACTCGCCAGTTTTTATTTACATTAAAATACCGATGAAATGTTCAAAATGTTGCTTGCATATCCGACACGACGAAGCAAGTAGATTCCATGCGAAAAAAAAACAAATAAAATTCGGCTTCTTCGACCAGGAAAAAGATGACGGCACAGGTCATTCTCCTTTATTTACTCAGAGACCGCGCTGAAGCTAAACGTGACATCCTGGTGTGTGCACAAGACCACCTTACACACGAGGAATCGGCCAACACAGATCCTATTTGCTTAATACCGTTCCAATATTTGGCGCAAACAGACTAAATGTCCACACCAATGTCTACTTCTTATTGCCAAGCTCAAGAATCTTCGTATCCACATGCCACGCGCAATGATAGGTACTTACGTACACGTTCGCATTGGTGAAAAGCCAATTTCTTCCTGAGCAGTCGCCATTTTTGTACGATCCAAGGATCGAATGTCAAACGTTGTGTCATGTCGTTGAAGAAGAAATATCGACAGTTGTCGAGAGGATTTACGGTCGATTGGATCGCTTTATTATTAATATCGAAGAAGCCAAAGTTCTTCCACGTAAAATCTACTGTTGCTACTGAGTTTCAAATCATTCAATCGTCAATGCACAGCTACACGCAATTTAAATCCAAGAAATCTATATCTTACGTAAGAAACGATTAAAATTAAACTCAACCCATTCCAAACTACGCGATACAATTCCGTATAAATACTATTATCATTAAAAAATGCTTACATACACTACTCATTTACTCCCTAAAAAAAGATCCTTCCACTACCAGTAGTTAACTATTCCTAAACATGAAAAATAGTAAGGATCTTTAATAGAAACAAAACTCGTACACGCAAAATAAATCCCAAACCATTACCCAAATATAAGACGCATCATTAAAAAACAAAAACAATCAATTCACAATTTCCATAACGAAGCTCGTTTCCAATGAGGCAAACATCCCCCCCCCCCCAGCTCTCCCCAATACACGATGCACCGGTCAGGCGAAAAATATTCAGACGTGAAAAGTGAGATGCGAACCCGGATCTCCTCGGTGGAGAAATCTCACATCGGTAAGAAGTTCAATTCGTGCGATATTAATAGCCAACTCTTCGTACGGCGCTTCTAGGTGTAGATAATACGCGCGGTTAAGCAGGTGCAGCCATAACCGCGTCTGCAGTCTGAAAACCGCGACTGCAAGTCGCTATTCCGGTACTTTGGATTCATAATGAATCAGGAAAATGAAATAGCTCGGCTCGCTGCGAGACTAATGCCTTATCGCGGCGTATATCTCCGAGCCGTGCGGCTGGTCGATGACATTTCTTTAATACCGGGACCATTGCGGGATATTCTGGAGGGGCACCGCGACCATCTGTGAAAAACGGAGGCGCGGGGGGAGGGCAGGGTGATTCATTTAACCATTTATATATCGCGACAAAAGTCACGGAAAGTCGCGGGATTATTAATGCGAATCATTTTTCCAAGAAGTTACAAATCGGCCACTTTGACCGCTCTCGAAGTTGTACCGTTGAGCAACTAGTTTCCTGCCAGAAATTCGATTAATTTATCCTACGCCTGATGCGCCCTTCTTTAGAAGTCCTGGCTGATTCTGTAAGCGGGAAGTATCGGTTTATTCGTACATCGAGCAAAAGACGATGATAGCGAATATGGGAATTAAAGTATACTTGACTTCGTCCTGTACTTGCACTTGCAAATTAACTTGCACGACTAATATAATGTACAAGAGATACGTATGAGCCGTTCAGTGCACGCATCGATCAACTCCATAAAACAAAAAGTTGAGAAACGCGATGAAACAATGTATATCGATCTTTAAAATTCCTGTTATAATATAAATTCAAATATACAACGTAGAATGCATAAATACGGATATAGCTTTCATCTAACGGCATATCAAATTAATAAGAAAGCATAGCCAAAAAAAATCGAAATGGCTTCTGAAATAAATCACTTATTATTCAATGGCCAAAAAAATGTTGCCTTTTAATGATCTTAATCTTTATTATTCAAGAAAGTGATTATAAATATAAAAAGTTACGACTATACCGAGTGCTTTGACGCTTAAATTAAAGACTTTTCAAAAAGCGGAGTTAATCGATGCGTGCACTGTACGGCTCGTATATGTCCGCAGATTGGCCGCGAGTTTTGACGCAAAGCGGCGCGCTTAGTTTCGCAAAAGCGACGAATTCCTCGGAGCCACGGAAAGCACCTTGGGGCATTATTGGCCGCTGTCCACCGCGAAATAGCTCGGGCCATTAATTCAGCACGAAGGCCCATATACGCGTGCAATAATTTGTAACTCTTAACGATTCGGTCACGAGGCAAATGGAAATCAGGCTGGCTTTATCGTGCATTCAGCCAGGCCCGGTAGATCACTCGGTGCTGATCGATACCGGGCCTTTCACCGAAGACAAAAATTCTTTATGTGCCGCGACTGTACACCTGATAACTGCAATCGGTGCCGGTTAATATTATTCCTCGGCGGTGCTCGACGATTTATACGCGTCTCGGGAGATACATATTTTACGGATTTATATCCCCATCGAGGCGGCATAACCGTACACACCAAGGTTCTTATCGTGGGTTCTTAAGCTGGATCGATTTTAGGGGCTTTGCGATGATGCGTTCGAAAGGTCTTATTTCTAAGTGCATACGTGTGTGTGTGTATGTATATCTATATCTATATAACTTATATTTATATAATTTATAATTACAATTAACTAAATAATTAGTATATTTATAATATTGTTTACAATTTATATTTATATTTTTGTCTATGTTTATATTTATATCTATATCTATATTTATATATATTTATTTATATTTATATTTATATACAAGAATAGGGTTTTCCTCGACATGGGTCTTTGAAATTAAATCTTCAATCCCTTATGCACGCGCAGCTTTAATAATTCATTATTATTGATCGTTTCACCAAAAATCATTCCATTTAATTTGAGTCCACGTCGATGCGTTTAAGAATAATATTTTAAGAAAGGTGTTCGTGAAAGGATAGAGGTTAACGCGCTAGCAGACGGTGAAGATTTTCTCGAGAACGAATTAAAATATAGAATTCGATACCGATAACGTGGCTTATAGATTTGCCTCGTATTACATCGTACGTTACATTGCGCCACCATGAATATCAATGCGATAGCATTCTAATACGTTTCGCGTCGGACCGATTTTTTGCTACTTTTGGACTTACTTTTTATCTTCATTCAAACCATGCGGGATCTCAGGATTTTTATGATTGGTAAGAAACGAAACTTTTTAAATTTTCGTTTTGCAAGGAAAATTCTATATAGCCTTAGTAGAAAATTCAGTATGAAAGTGTTAAGTTTCACCGGTGTGAAGCTTTCAAAAAATCGATTTTTCTTGCATTTTTCGGTAGTTTATACTTTCGAAAATAACATACTAAAATGTTAAGTATCTCAAATAGTTTATTCGTTAAAAAGATACGTTTTTATCTTTAAACGCGTTTTTTTTAGTTTTAGCTTCAAACACTACATTTTTTTAACTTCCTACAGTTCTAACTCGATAACAAATCATCCGATCGATTTGATTCTTGTTTTATCTTATTTAGCACTTGTTTCTCTATACGATGACCCTTCAGTATTTTCATGCCATCAAAATTGTAATCTTGCCATGCCAAACATCATCAGATTTTTATACAAAATTTTCAATTCTTTTCAAAACTCCGCCAATCCTATAAATTTCAAATATTTCCCTCTATCCTGAGTCATTATATAAGCCTTCTAATTTAACGTATTCTTTTTTTCGAGCTCTATAAAGACCACAATCACCACAGCAACGAAGCAACTTTTTTCTTCTACACTAAAGAAATAACCAATAACTACCAGAAAATCGAAGATTTTCATTCTAAAAAAAGAATTCTAATATTATCTTTAAATACGTATAAATATAGCGTAAAAATTTCGAAATAATCCATATAATAGTTTTCTTTAAAAAAATCCTCAAAATTAACTTTTTCTTGGACGATCACACTGCTGTGGTACCCCTTAAGAACCCCCGAATGTACGTCGTTTTGGGGCAGCGACGATCGTATTTTGGCCGCGGTGCAATTTCACGCGGAGCTTTTTTGCCAGACACAATGTTCCCTCGAGCGATTTATCGGCCACGTCGAGGAACCGGGAAATGGTTTTCGGTGCGAGGCACGTTCCGTCGGGCAACACCTTCGCTCTGCACGAGGATGGACGAACGATTAAGCGAAATGATATTGATTTACGGCACGCCTGGGGCCGATCGTGCGGACACCGTTGACCCGTTCGAATCCGGGTTAATTAATATCCAAGGAACGATTACGTGCAACAAAGTCGTAAACGGCGCGGCGCGTATTTTTCAGCCTTTCGATTCTCGATGCCGCGACTGCGCGCGGCTGATCTAGTCGGGACGATGAATCGGGATTTTCTTACGAAACATCGAGATCGTTCGTGCGTACGATATTGTTATGCACGAGTTTGAATTAATAAATCATATACGTAATACGTAATGAATCATGCGCTTTATGGCTTCGAACGGTTTAAAGGAGCTCTGGACGATTTGGAGATCAGTTGTATTGCATTGTGATAAGTACGTTGTTATTATAAGTGTAATTATCGGATAAAGTAGCTTGGAAAATCGAATAGATTGGGCAATCAAGGAAGTTGGTAACGTTTTATAAACTAGAGAGTGTGATAAGAGTATTCTCGCTTTTAGAATATATCTTGACACACTTTGCATCGACTCCGCCAAATATCGAGTTTTTCTATATCGTTTTCTATACCACGTAACATTACCATACATAACTCAAAATTGAGTTCAAACGTTAATAAAAGTTGGAGGATAACATAATTTCAGCGCGAGGATTTGCGAGAGAGTTTAGAAAATTTGATTTGGGATAAGCGGCAAAAAAAGACGCATATGAAAGTAAACTACGAGCAAATACCGTATAAACTTTTTTAGCTGTCCAATGCCCGAGGCGTGGCGATGTTTTGAAACTTTTTCGAGTCTCTCTCTCTCTCTCTCTCTCTCTCTCTCTTGAGAGTCGTTCACTATCACCTCAGAGTCCACATCCTAGATCGAATCGTCGAGATCGCCATCGAGTTCCGGAAGCGCAGCACGGATGCATGGATACACGGATGCATTGACGCAAGGATGCATAGGCGCGCGGTGCAATTACTGGGAGTCTCTACTATGGAAATTAATAAAGCTCGGAGTCTCTACTATGGAAATTAATAAAGCTCTCGAATTTGCGACCACGATTTTAGCGCGTTTGCCCAAAATATTTAATAACCACCAATATACCCTATTGGGTTGCTAATTAACAAGCAAAGAAAATAGAATTTATTCACACCACGCGACAAGCCCTTTTTTTCTTTTTTTTCTTTCATTTTGGACACCGACTGCTAAAGTCATTTGGCCTACGACAAACTCTAATCGAATCCGTAATCGTCTATCGATAGCATAGACAAACGAGCTAAAAAATGTTAAAAGGACAAACCCTTCACGGTCTTATATCCATCATGACCCAACATCGTATTTTTCCCTAACACCACATCATCGTGCACGTAGAGCAAACAAGCTCTCTCCTCTTCACTTCGTTCTATCCGGAATACTTTTTCAACGATACAATTATCGCAATCTATCCAGAGCTAGCCATACATCATTAAACATAATTTGCCAACGGGAGAAAGTTAGTGAACGCATTTTAAAGCGATCCAAAAAAAGTGCATGGACATTCTCCGATATTTCTCAATCCGAACGACACGCAGAAAAGGGAAAGACGCCGAGGTGGAATCCCAGCCAAGTCCCGGTGAGTAAACATCCATGGCCGATTCTCGGATGAGGATGCGCCGGATGGCACTCTGGCATTTCTGAGTCATCGGTCTCTTTTCTCGGTCCACCGGCGGCTCGTGGGAGGGACAGACGCCGCGTCCGTGCACAGTGACACGGATTTCGGAAGCAGCGCACGAGTGATCTAAATATATCGAGAATGAGTCGAGTCCGTGCAGAGGCCGTGAGGTCAAGACTGCCCCCTTTCTACGGGACCTTGGCGAGCGTCCAGCTTTGCGCATAGCTAAACTAACCTAACCCAACCTAACCTCACCTTCCGAAGACTCTCACCTTCTATTCGCTCTCTCCTTCTCCCTCGATCGTTCTCCCTCGATCTCTCTCTCTCTTTCCCTCTCCTTCTCACTCTCTCTCTCCTTCTTTTCTCTCTCTTTCTTTCTCTCTCTCTCTCTTTCTCGTCTTCGTCGTTCCTCCACTCTCGCGTTCCCTCTATTTCCAGCCGCCTCTCGTCCGCAGAACTCGGTTTCTACGTTTTCGACTCATCTCTAATTCGACCATCGTGCTCGTACTCCGTCCTCTTCCTCGTTCTCGTCGTTCCTTCTCTTCGTTACAGCTGTTGACCTTATTCTTCGTGCTGTTCCTCGCAGCTTGCGAGATTCGGCTCGAACTCTTGTTTTCGGATCTTCGTATAGTTGCGGGAGTAGAATAATCGCTCTTTGTGGTTATAAAGCTAAAGCTACCAGTCACTTTCTGGATATGTTTATGTATAAGTATATTCTTGGATAAAGGTTGTTGAGAACAGAGGTTAATAGATGGATAGAATGTTTTATACTCTGCGGTGGAATCGTGGAAAATTTAAAAAATGCTCGAAGAAAGTACAGTAATTATTCTAGGAGACGACTGATCGGACATTTTGTGAGTTTTGGTACGTTTGGTGTTGAGGTTGGAAGAACGTTTTATTCGGAAGAAGAGGCCTTTTAAATAAGTATTTATTGAAAATCTTTCGAAGTTCAATCTTCGTATAGTTTTCGTGCTCTATCTCAAATAGTCTTCCTCTTATTCTCTTCGTACTTTTGAATCTCTGGCTCGTATTCCATTGCTGCTTCAACTACTGTTACCAAGACGATCGTATCAATTCTCCAGCCGCCGCTGTCGAATTTATAACCACTCGCGAAACACGTTCTCGTAATACATGCACCCTGCAATTTATTAAAGAGAGCAAAATAAATGTAACGCACAAATTAATTGTACCACTATAATACTCGCGCTGACAGCCGATACACCTTATTTACTCACTCCCAACTTTCCATGACGCCTCGGGACTCAACCGTTGGCACATATTACTCATCCCCGCGAAACATTTTCCAGCGCAAGAATGAACCCCTTCGCAATACAAACTTGGTCTCGAAATAGATTTTCGCGTTCCACACTCACACCTCTGCGCCACCTTACGAAACCACGAAGTTAATCGAGCACATCGATCACGCGTATCGGCACCAGCTTAATCCACCTCTCGACACACTTTTGCGCATTTATCTCCTTTCGATATATTTCACGCATTACATTTATAATCTCCCCTCCTCAATGTGGTCCACTCGAAAAACGAGTCGCCCGCTCTTAGTCGCTTCATCATCATCGAGTCGCTTCGAGGAGTTCATCCATCGCTACGGGAAATAACGGTCGCGCACAGTTTGTTTACAGCTTCGACTGGATGATGTAACGTTACGTCAGGCATCGGCGTAATGACAACTCGTCATCGTTCGATTGTTCGGCGCTGGAAGAAAGCGATGGCTTTAAAGTGTTGGGTGGAGGGGGGAGGGGGGAGAGAAGTAGGAGTAAGCAGCGTGGTTGGACGATAGCTAATTAGACGATGCCCGCCACTAGAGGTGAAGGAGGCTTGATCGAGAGGACAGAGCGAGGGGGCAATGGAGAGGCGGAAAAAAGATGGAGAAGGAAAAGGAGACCTTGACCGACTAGGCGCGCGAGATTGCTCGTTTGATGTTCGAGGAAATCCGCGAGTGTCGCGCATTAACGAGGTGATTCCTTCCGGTAAAATGACTGTTATATAAACAGGAAGCTCCGATGCGTACTGCGGTTCGAGCGTGCTGCTTCTATAAGAGCAGAGGAAGTCAGATGCAACGCATTCTCTTCGGTATTCTTTTCAGGATAAGTGGACTGCGAGTTGCACTTTCGCGATGATCTCTTCTCCTCTCGATACATTTGTAAAATCAGCTAATCATACAGAAATTAACTTAGCTCGAGCAAATATTCTGTCTTTCTGTGTATAATTTATATATAGTATAACCGAACTTCTATGATGGAGTTTCATTATAGACGAGCCACTGATCAAACTGCGTAAAAAGTTATCGAGGAGTACAAAGGTCTTGCGATACTTCGTATAATATATTATATATACTCAATTCATTTGCGCTCCAAAGAGTTTTATTTGTTTCGCGAACAGGAAGCCAGATTCGAATTTATGTTCGAGTTCTATTGCAAAGTGTACATCCTACCGGCGATGGAATGTCCGGAAGAGGTTTTACTTCGAAAGAGACAAGCAGGAGAGCCGGAGACTTATTAGATTCGGGTGTATGAAACTTGCGAATTATCGGTTGAGAAAAACACGCTGTCGAGCGATACTCGACATAGGAGTGCAAAGGGTTAATGTCTAAAAAAACTATTTTAAGAAAAATACGCTGTCGAGCGATACTCGACACAGAAGTGCAGAGGGTTAATGTCTAAAAAAATAATTTTTTCAGAGAAATACGCTGTCGAGCGATACTCGACACGGAAGTGCAGAGGGTTAATGTCTAAAAAAATAATTTTTTCAGAGAAATACGCTGTCGAGCGATGCTCGACATAGAAGTGCAAAGGGTTAATGTCTAAAAAACAAACGTTTCAGAGATACACTCTGTCGAGCGATACTCGACATAGGAGTGCAAAGAGCTAATGTCTAAAACAAAAACAATATATCCACTGAGAATTTCAACGAGCAGTGAAAACCAGAGTAAGTCGATCCTCGAAAGATCTGCCAAAGCCTTTTCTTCCCCAGGCCGCTAGGCAAGAAGGTGCGCCAAAAGCGCGGAATTCGTTTATCCGATTTCGCCACGATCGAACCGACAGCGACACGTTCGACGAGGTCACGGCCGATTACGTTGGATAATTAAAGAGCATAAATAATGGAAGGTGAAGGAAGCCGCGGACGGTGGTGGAAACGAGCGCGGACGGAGAGGGGCGCAGAGGGGGAGAGCGGGAGGAAGGGCCTTGACCGAACCGATGCGTGACCATCGGCTATGGGCAACAATCGCGCAGGAGGACCGATTCAGTCGGCCAGGAATGTCTAGCCGTACCGTTATATCGTGATCTTACAGGCGCACACTGGTAAAAGTGTTGATTCTAGATGGAGAGAATGATCGTCGAATAAGCCATGATCTCTCGATATTTAACGATTGCAATTCTAACGTTTTACATGTCCAGCGAGAAAGAAGTTTAACGGATAGATCGTTTTTCTCCTCTTTTAATTCACACACTCCTGATTTATTATTGGGTTGTTCGGAAAGTCATTTCGTTCGGAAAGACAGTTTTCGTATAATGAATAAATATTTTATTAAATTATATATTGGCCATTCTGGTCCAACACCTTTTGCCATCTTTCTGG